>BGPR01000474.1:26057-293201 GCA_013235015.1 Araneus ventricosus
ATTATATTATATTATATTATATTATATTATATTATATTATATTATATACATAGAGAGAGTATAAATCGTAAAATGAAAGAGTAAGTAGATGTGAAATGAAAAACGCAATAAAAGCACAATAACGTTTCTTCAGGGGATAAAGTTATTGTGAATTGCCCCTTCAACGCCAGTCTGTACCGTGTTCCTCCGCAAACACTGCCACGTCTACATCCGTCCTTCTGGTACGTAAAATATTTATTCTTACTTTTCTCCAATGTTATCACATCGTACTTCTGTTTTAATTATTCAAAACTCTTTTCTCTGTTTTTTGGTTGGTTTGGCATTAAGGATGAAAATCAGTGTTTTAGGCCTTACGGCGTAACTGATTGCAAGAAAATGTCAAACTTTTATATTTAGCAATTCACAATAGCTTCATCCCCTGAAGAAACGTTATTGTGCTTTTATTGCGTTTTTTATTTCGCATCTTATACTCTTTCATTTTACGATTTACACTCTATCTACCACAGCGCTTTTGGACTTGCAGCTTTTAGCGCATTCATTGTGTATGTGATATATTTATATATATATTCTATCTGTTACTATTCGAATTTTTGTCTTTACTCGAATATACTTTCAATCGTTTTTTCATATCTTTCGAATTTGATATATGAATGTTTGTAATTTATTTTATTGTTTTTCTATTATGTTTCGCCTCTTTTATAAATATATAAATATATATATATATATAAATATATATAATATTTATTTTATATATATATATGATATTTTAATTTTTTAACTTTCCTAAATAATCTTAACGACACCTCCTTTTAAATACTTCTACTTTCATCATAATAAACGCACTACAACTTTCTTTTCAAGTCACGGGTTTCTAAAGGGGAAATTCCCTTTTCTGGGTACTTAAGCGTTCTGCGCATTCTTTTCTGCCTTTTTCACGCCAGCATGTAAGCTTTCAACAACAACGCGCCGCTCATGCGTAACCTTCTGAAAACTGGTCATGGAGCTACGTAAAAATTGAATACTTTTCCTATGAAGAAATAATGTCATATCCTGAATAAAAGAAGATTAAGCCATATATTGTCTCTTCCATGACCAAAATGGACTACATTTCACCTTTTTAAAGCCTGATCTTATATATATATATATATATATATAAAACATAGCAGAATTGTAAAAGCAACATATACAACATTACCGATTAACTACAGTCTCTCCATTTTATTTCAACATTTTTTGATTTTCATGACATTTCATATATATATATATATCAATGTATTCGTTATTGTAGTCGTTAAATGATTAAACAGGCCGAGTTAAATTCTAATTTTCATTTTATTATGGGAGAGTGACGGAATGTACGCACATCTTAGCATAAGTTTTAAGCCAAAAGTGAACAGAAGATCCCTGCTTTTTCTCAGGTAGGGATTTAACAGATAGACATGTGATCAAAGTGAAGGGAATAATAGCTATTTTTAGTATATCACGTAAGTGTGTTAGGGAAAATGCATGGCGGTAGTAAGTCGCTGATTTCGCGAGTTGTGTGCGCGTGGAAACGATTAAAATATTCTTTTAGTAATAAATATGTGAAAACGATAGATTTAATACACCTCCAGAGCGGGAAAAGAACGAAACTGGAGTTTTAAGGAAAGTGATTTTGGAATACATAAAGATTTTAAAATATATAATATTAGACTTTGAAATACAATTAAGCGTCTCTCTCCACACACACACACACACACACACACAATTTTTAATTAGCATTACAAGAAAAATAAATAATAAAAATGCACTTTTAGTTTTAAAACACACTTATTCATCAACGAGAAATTTAAGATTTGATATCATGGGCGTTACAGTAAAATAATGCTCTTAAATATTTTGAAGCAAAAATATTTCCAGAATAAAATACATTCCGCACAAATAGCAATACATTTCTCTTTGGGAAACTCACCCACCAACACAAATCTATTGAGCTAAGAAAAAAAGCCTGATTTATCGTCTACAGAAAAGTTGTCTCGTTTTCACAAGTGTATACATTACATAAACTAGCTTACAATTTCCATTTTCAGAAGAACAGTCGATAAGAACTTCGGATATACAATGCGTTCGGGGTTTAAAAAATAAATAAAAACATCAACTAAATATTACGAAAAGTTTTCTTCAGAAATGTTGAGCGGTACAGTCCAGCTGTCACAAAAATGTGACATCTCTGTCCAGTGAAAAGAAAAACGCACTCGGCATGAAAATCTGTTCATAGAAGCTTCTTTTCAAGAAATTTCGACTCAGGTTTTGATATGGATTTAAATTGACATCTCCCAGATGGAAAGCGAGTATATTCTGCAGTTTCAAAATTGGAGATAAAAAGAAACACTTCTCCGTACCAGACTGGAATTTCTTTATAAAATAAGACTTCCAATAATCCAATTTCATAATAAGATTTGAAAAGAGTTAGTCCAACAAGTTAAGAATACTCTTTGTGATATTCAATTGCCAACAAAGATAAAGATGGAGGAGGATCACAAGAATTCTATGTTTTTATTAAACCGATTAGATTCTGTCTGGAACGTTGGAAGGTACTTTCTTGTCATGGATCTTAAAATGGGAAATTACAAATTTTCTTCGTTGGTAATTCCAAACGATGTGATGGTTTAAAACTTTTAAATCACGATAACTGAAATTTCAGGGCGTGGGTAGAGTATATTAAGAAGAAGGCTATATCACAACTCTTTTTTATGAGTTGATTAGTTTTAAACAGTGGAAAGGACTTTCTTGTCATTTGCCTTGAAGTTAAAATTTAAAAAGTTTCATCAATGGTATTTTCAATCAATGCGATGCCTTAAAACTTTTAAATCGTGTTAATCGAAACTTTAGGGCGTGGGTAGAATATTCTATGAAGAATTCTAAATCATATCTTATTTACGTGTAGAAAATTAAATTAAGAAAATTCAAAGCCCTAGAAATTTTGACTTGATTGGTGTGATAACTTGCTATTCATTTTTTTAACAGTAGCACAGTTTGATGTTATTCTATCAGTGTTCACACTTTCACAGCATTAAGCAACATTTCTGCTGATCCTATTCAGTAACACAATCAGTAATGGATCTCAATGCTGCATAAAGTATGATTTATCGTCTAACAGTTGAGCTCATGAATGGAGGACGACACAGTGAACATTTGTATGCCATTACTTCGATCAGTATTTTATCCTATGTAATGCATCGTTCCGACAACTGTAGAAGCATATGTTGGTTTAAACTGAAACTATGCTACCAATTAATTCGAGTTTTATGGTTAAAAATCCTGTTTCATTTCTATTTTTTCTGCGCAAAACTGCATCTTATTCCTTTTTTGCGAATTATTGCTCCGGTATTCTAAGTCTCCCTGTATGTTGACTAGCTTTATTGGTAATGAAGGAAGATAAAAACAGGCAACCACACAGGCAATTGAGTGGTAGAGAAATCTTATATTCAAATTACTTTTCAAGGAAGAGAGAAAGAATTTTCATATTTATCGTAAAAATATCCATATTTAGAGGATATACCAGATTTCGTGAAATAGTCAAAAATAAAACCCCACAAGAAGAGAATAATTCATTGAATTTCCATCTACACAATCGAATCCCACGATATAAATTAATCCGAGAACCAGAAAACCACAATTACCTAAAGCTCAAGGAAATAACGGTACACCTCCCGTTCCCCAAACAGGTTCCGACTGATCTGATTATGTGTAGGAGACATGTCAATGTTTCCTTTTTACAAAGTGGCTTTCATTTCCGAGGTTATCAGCTGATAGGGCGCAGCCCACGCGGGCAGACAACTCCCTCAAAGCAGCTGAAATCAGCTTTCTTCTAGCCGAGGTGAGACGATTTCGTGGGACGCAGTGACTGACCCCAATACCTTATTCCGCCTTTCTTAGATCTACTCGATTCGCCTACACCAGGAAAGGTTAAGCGGCTCTAAGGACATCCACGACTACCGAGTGACCTATTTAATTCGATATAAATGGAGGACAATGGTGTTATGTAAATCGCGCACAAATTTAGTCACTTCACCACATTCTTCACTAGTGGGGGAAATTTAAGGAGTTTATTTGTATTCTGCGTATATCATGCCCTTGAACGATTTTAGCGATGATGAGTCCATGGTGTGTTAATGTTCTACCTCATTTGCATTCTCATCATGATACTGAGAATAATACAGAGATTAACTACTAGATGGATCTGTGCATAGTGTCAGATTAGAAGTAATTTTTCTCAGACACTATAATACATGAAGTTCACGCATTTCTGGCAAAAGCTGTGCGTATAAATAAACTTTTAATGATTTATGAAATATTAAGCATTGACATTACATAGTTTGTATACATTCTAATGCATACAAATTAATACGTATACATGCACACTTATGTCTCAAGTTTATGCATTTTTGGTAATAATTGTGTAAATAATAAACTTTGACTCGTAAAGTGTCAACCCTTTGCACACTTATGTCGAGTCAGACTCGAAATTCTAAATGATGCATCCTTTTATACATTCTTGTCGGATAGCGCTTATAAAAAGCATATAATAGCAAAAACACACAGATTAATCTTGAGGTGTTGAAACAAATTAATAGCAAAATTTTTCAGCTTCCTAAAGCGCTAAATAAATCCTTCCAGTCGCACGTGTATAATTGCGCATCTTATTATCTTAACCGTTTACAGGCCAATGTTCCCAATTGGGAACATCAAATTGAAAATTCATTTAAAAATAAAATATTGTTCATATTGTTTTGAAAAAATTGTTAATTATAAATAAAAGTAAGCTTGATTTTTTAATATACAAATTATGTTTCAGATATAAAATGGGTAATGTCCAGAAATTCTTAAAAATGGGCTATTTTTACATTTTAATTTCTGCGTAGCATGAAAATTCCTAATAAATTCCGTACACATAGTTAAAAATGTCCACTTTACTAATAACATATAAAATAAATTTATATAAATAAGAAACGCATTTGCTTTAATTCATTAAAGTTTCATGTTCTCAATTGGGAACATTGACCAGTCGTGACTAATGTGTGAAAGAAAGAACTTCTCTATGGTGAGTTTCCACTGAAAGCAAAATGGAAAGGACAATTCACATATAATTCAGGAAAGGAAATCCCCTTCGGTTGTTAAAAGGTTAATGCTTTAAATTTGGCGAAAAAATTCATTTTTATTCGCAATCTTGGGGGGTAATTATAAATTTGTCGTGTAAGCATTTATGTATAGCCGGAATGATATTTCTGTGGTGATAGTTTCTTCTGATTAATATTTTCAATTTCCAATCCAGCTGATTGAAAGATATTCTAATGCACAGAAGATAAAGGTATGCATAGGACAACGATATTGGATTCATAAATATAATTCTGGGCTGGGTGGGGTTTATCATTTTTATAAAATGCGAAAAACTACAGTCACAACTTCGCAAAAGGAAATAGTGGTTTATTTTATTTGCAAATATACTAAATATAGTTGTTTCTGGATGGTTATTGCAAACAGCAACTCAAGGAAACATAACCAACTAACTGATCTGGAATTTTGTCTAGAAATCACAATTATCTTTTTACGAACTGGGGCAAAAAAGGATGGATCTCAAACACGATAAAAAGTTACAGGTTGCATATCGCGGATGAAAAGTGATAGTCATTGCCTAATTGTAATAACTTGGGTAAATATGCATAATTTGGAGAAAATACAAGATTGCAGTACAATAAGGGCAAGAGAAAAGGGTATTTCATTTGAACTAGATCCAGGAGTGCCAAAGGATACCATTATTAAGTTTCATTTTATACATTTTTTGTGCAAAATATATTTTATTTATTTAAATTCATAAATGTTCAATTTTAAATTCATATATGTGCTTAGTAATAAAAATATTTAAAAAAACTTTGCTTATTATTAAGTCTAATCACTGCCTTCCATTTCCATGTCTAGTGTAATGAGCTTAATCATCAGAGCTTTATCATTATTAAAAACATATATAATTTCTTTATTTATAGTTTAATGATTGATATCTTTAAACTAAAGCATTAGAAGGTGAAATATGCAAAAAAGCAATTAAAAATTAACCTGGATCTGAATTCGGTCTGTAAATGGTTAAGGGGTGCAAAGGGTGACGGAGTGACAAAACTTACTTTGTATTCATTCTATTACACACTAACTAACATGTTTACATACTTAGTTTGCATACATCTGAACATACAAAACAGAAAGACTATAACCGAACTGCATAGTAACCTTTCAAACCTTAAATTGAAACAGTGTTTGAAAACATTTTTCAAAGAAACTTCGATTCTTTTAGAGATGGCCTCGTGGCAGTCTCGGTTTCTTGACCGGATGGAGACCCGATTCCACGGAAGAACAGCCGTGTATATGGGCCTGATGCACGTTAAATACTTTGAGGATCGTGGGGCGGAAGTTTGGAGAGAGGGGTGCCTGCTTAAGTGTCTTCCTCGTCATCTGATAAGGTCCAAAATTATGAAATCCATCCCAAAATTGCCCTCGTGTAGCTCCAAAACGGGAAGTTAATATAATTAAATTAAAATTAAACTGAACTAAACTAGACTATAGATTTTTTAAAAATTCTTTTGTGCACGAATATTTTTCGAACGATTATGCATCATGAAACTTGTGTATGAAATATTTAAGTAATAAAATTAGAAACTTGCCTGGTTTTTGTACAAACAGCCTTATTATCACGTCAGCATCTAGGCTTCTTTTAAAAGGAAACATTATAAAAAATTGTAATGTAAGTGCATAAAGCTGAAGAAACTATGTATACATGTATTTCATACTATGTATATATTACGAAAATAATGCATACATATGGTGCACGATTATGTACATACTGAATGAGCATACATGAGGCATAATATCTATGTTCCTATAGTTGCTGAATTATTCATATATATTCTTTATATTCCTCCTTAACATCGTTCGTGGAACTATTAATGTTATATATTTATTCTGTGGTGATTTTATTGAAACGTTCCACTTTAGAAACTTACATAACATCTACATTACTGATAACCTATACAGGGGCAGAAAATATTTTTGAAACTTTTGATATAAAACCACAGCATTAAAAGGTATTGCATTTTTTGTATGTGAAAGAACTAAGTGAAAGAAAATTATATAGACAAAATCCACGATTTTTAAATTTTAAAATATTACAGTTAAAAAAATCAGAAAATACCCAAAATTACAGAAATTGTAATTAAAAATTACTGAAAAAATCTGGGTGCTTGGGTATTACATGTTTGAAAAGATGACATGCTGTCATCAATTTTCCGTTCACTTCCTGATGTGCTACAATTTTGAAATTTTGCACACTTTTATGTTCTCGAGGAAAATACATTTTAATATTTTCAGATCTTATTTATTAGTTAATTAATTAATTTAATTTAGAATCCATATGAACGGCACCATCAGGTAATGAATTCGAGGAAAACGGATTACAAATTTCCATAATAATTAAAATAATTATATATTAAAGACAAAAAGTTTAAAATAATTAAAATAAAAAATTCTGCTTTTTAATATATTAATAAAACTGTGTTTTTAAAAAAATGTTTTTAAATTTGTAGGCTTCCACATATTTGAATATTATGAATGTGTCTTTTACACTTGCGCACAATAAGTCATTTTTATTTCATTATTACATGGAATATTCATATATGAATGAAGAAACGACTTTTTATTAGTATAAAAATCAAACTATCGGAAGTGTAATTTTTACTCCTCCGAAACAAAGAAAAACCAAATTTTCAAAAATGATGGTGCGTCACCATAAATCCTGGAAATGAACTAAAACGCTAAAATCGTATCTCCTAAAGCAAACACAGAAAAACAAATATGATATTTGATCAGTCAAGAGAATATTTGAAAGAAATGCATGTATTAGATAAATTAAACGCGGTTCATAAGTTATTGTATAAATACAATTTTTCATACATGAACTATAAAGCTTAATTTCGATTTTTTTTAATTCCCAGCATTAACTTATTAATACTATTTACAAAAATTAAATTTCTTTCCATGCAAGAATTTACTTTTTCGCTAAAAAATTTCGTATATTGTTATGAAAGATGAAAAATAGCTCTCGGTCTAAATGTATTTAGAACATTTGTAACACAGAATGTCAAGAACGGTTATTATAATTTTTTTTACTAAATTAAAAAAAAAGTATTAAGGAAGACAGTAAAAAAAGTGTTTTTAGAAGCTCAAATATTTTATTAATTGCTTTAATGACCTTTATGCTAAAGTAGACTGGCTAATTTGCTTAGTCATTTCAGCAAATTATAATTTAATATTATGTTACAAACTCTTTTCCTAGCATAATATACAATGGTCAATAAAGATTCTTCTTTATTGTTGTTATCTAGAAAAATTAAACTGCATTTTTAGTTGTATAAATGAAGCTGAATATAAGCTTAAAAGGTTGATAAAGCTTCAAACTTCTGTCATGCTATGAAAGTGTTCTGCAGCTCACTAATATAAAAACATATCAGTGATATCAAAACAAGACTGGATAGCCTTAATTCGACACAGTTCGATAAAATCAATCGTTGATGGACTGCAGAGAAAACATATTTGATAATGCAGACCATTTAAACCTTCACATATTAATCATAAATATTAATGTAGTCGTAGAAAAATGAAGGAATTGCACTTAAAGAGATATAGAGGTTTCGGATCGTATGTAGTGCATTGTTTAAAACTGGAAATTAAAATCTGATTTAGCAACTAAACTAACACTTTTCACCACTCGCCTTTCAACATAGGTAAAAGAATGCATAAAACGCCATAGATTTTTTAAGGATTCCCCATGATAATGAAACTTCCAAGACTTGTCCTTATCACTAAATTCGAAAAAAAAAATTGCCAAATGCAGGCTCGTCGATAATCTTCACTTTGAATTAAATGACATGATCACTAATACCTCCACGAATTTAGTTTTTGCGTTACAAAAAGAAAAGCATCAGAAAACGTGTTAGTTCGACTGCAATACTAGTTAAACAGTTCACAATTCAAAAGAAAAAATATAATAAAACAATTCAATCAGCTTTAATACAAACTCAAACAGATATTCAGAATTATACATCAATTTTTGTAATATCCTTTATTTGTTAACAATAAAATATTGAGATTTTAAGGTTATCTTTTGCCTTAAAAATCTGTATATTTCCTACTAGATCTTCTAGGATCTTTTTTATTACAGTATAACAATTTAGTTAAACGAAATATACAAAAATAACTAGAGTATTCTTCAATAACAAAAAAGTACCATCCACAAATACAAGTACAGTCGTCAAAAGTCATTCATCACGAATAGAAAAAAAAGCATTAATCAATATTTATCATTCTACAGATTTAATAAAAAGAATTCGTGAAGGATTGTTCATGATATTGGAAAACTAAAATATTTTTTAGAGTATCATCAAAACGCTTCCCATTTGAAAGGGAAATACAAAGGTAGTTTGATCGAGATAATATCTAGTCGATAAATCGCTTCAAAACCTTTTGGCAATGATAAATATTTCGAGAATACAAAACACACTTCGACTCTCGATCAGAATTTCACCACATTGGTTTGGGATACGAATAAGAATTAACGATTCCTGAAGTCTGCTGAAGAGGTCGATAAATTGACTTCAAATTCAGCATTTGGTGTATTATCAAGGAATCGACACAAAGAGAAAAATCCATTAACAAGGCAATCGTGCGTTTAATAATCTGAGAAAGAGAAATCCGATATCCTCCATCTTATTGGTTGAATTTAACTTAGAATTTAATCTCACAGTGATCTAAGTCATTGGACGAGAAACAATATGGATTAACTTTTGTCCTTAAGAATGTGCATTCAATTCTGAGAACTTTTCGAAAAATGTTCAGTTAATTTTCTAAACTACTAATTAACATGGAATAAAATGAAACATTTGTTTCAAAGGCGAAAGTGTTATTGTGTTCATAAATTAGCTTTGTAAGCTATTGAAGTAGTACTTTGTAAATTATTGCGCACTGATGTTAAAAGCAGGATTTTCTATAGTTATTACGTTCAAGTATGTCTTTGTCTTGCAGATGATTATAACTAATGGGCGCGCATGTGCACTCTTGCGAATGCAGAACAGCTGCGGCGTAAATTCCTAACGGAACTTTCTTTCTAGATAACCCATGTCAATGAACTTGAATGTCTTGAATTGATGAAATTAGCATCATCATCATCATTTTGCAATAACAGTATTTCTATTGAAAGTTATAATTTCATATGTTTTGTAACATACGTTCCGAAATTTTCTTATGAAAACTCTAACATTAATGCAAAAGGAGCTAATATTTTCTCGGAAAAGTTGCTCAGCAAGTCAAACATATACACAATGAGTTTTGTCGTTGATTGAATAGACATCTCTGGTTTCAACGTAAGATTTTGAAAAATCATACTATGTAGCAAACTCAGACCTTCCCCTATTTGATCGAATTTGAAGTTGCAGTAGACATTAAGTTAAAGCTTGCGCTCACTTTTAATGAATATAAATAACTGTAATAGATCTTACCTGATTATTTAAATTTTTGATGTTGCTTACAATTTTTGTAGCAAAAAACGTAAAAATAGTAGTGAAAGGTATATAAAAATGTTACAACTTCAAAAAACGCAGAAAACTTCAAGAAAGAAACGTATTAAACGGTGAAAGAATACTGTTTCTTGTTTCATAATTTGTAAGACATAGAAGTCAAAACATTTTACCTATTTTTGTAAAAAGGTAAACATAAAGAAGACAATTTTTCTTATAAACATAAGGACGCTGCTTCTTGCAAGCATATACACCAGTTTAGCAATCTATTGGTTTTAAATACTATTATGAAAAATATAAATTTAACTTTAGAATAGTTCCATCATTTTAAATGCATTGAAATAATCCAGTTAAAAGAACAGTAATGAATATTATCAACTGAAACTTCTAGTTTCTTATGAACCCAAAGTTTTAAGCTGGCTAAGTTCCAGGATACTTAAATAGGGTAGGAAACAAGATACTGTTTTTGAAATTTTTCTAAATTGCGAAGAGATACAAAGAAGCAAACATTTATCAGCGAAATAAAAATACTATTCGCTCCTCCCATTCTAAAGGAATTCAATAACAAGACCTGGATGATAAAGTGGTTCCTAATTCTGAAATTGAGGTTTTATATTTTTAAATTTACTTCCGATCTTTAGTTAACCACAGATCAAAACATTAATGGATAATAACAAGTTATTTTTAAAAATAATAAGCGGTTAAAATAGAAAAATAACTTTTTCATTTGTAAGTATGAAATTTATTGAGAAAAGAGACAACGGGTAAATTTCAAAATGAAATCAAGATGAATGATTTGAAATTTAACTCTTTTTTCTATTTGTGAAGCTGGCATTTTTTAACTATTGGATTTTTTTTTACTTTACTTAGGCTCGGCTTAAATTCTCCGCAATAAAATACATCACACACATTTAATATACATGAATAGTTAACATATTAGTGGAAATCAGATTGTTGTATGGAGTCTTTTACGCCGTTATGATTAAAGTAGCATTTAAATACTTAAGGTAAAAATAGCATTTCATCATGACTTGAGTAAAACAGCTGCATATGACTTAACAAACGCGACACCGTTATTTATCGTTCAACTTAAGTTGGATTAAATACATAAATCGAGTTTCTAAGCACTTTTCTTTTGATCTTTAACATAAGATGAAATGTATATACGATATACAGAAGGAAAGAGAGATTGTAGAAATGGGTTTGAACAAAGAACCACAGAAACAGCACTATTGCTGCTGAAGAAAATAAACAACCCTAAATGTAACGTTTTATGCGGCAGAATAATAAAAACAAGAGGCCAAATACTTTTCGTTTAGAATCAAAACAAATTGTCGTTTGTTTGCTTTGGAAATCAACAGAGCTTCTATTTCTTTTATTTTTCTATTTATAGGAATTCCACCCAACAGTTGATCTTATTTTCTTAAGTTATCGTGCGAAAAATCTGTGTAACTGGAATGGCTTTTATTGACTCTCCAGCATTCTTCACCAGTTCATTTATTTACTTTCTTTTTCCACTTCTTGATTCAAATTTGCACCATCCTCTTAAAGATTAGAAAGCACATTTACTTTCTGCGGCTTGAATGATCAAGTGGATAAACCATTTTTCATATTTTTATGTATACCGTGTTTCCCTTGGAAACATTAAAAGGAATCCAGTTTTTTAAGCATAATAAACTTATGTCAGCATAAATGGAGCTTGGCGATCTGTTGGCTGTCCCAACATCAACTTTGGAAAGTCAAAGGTTAGTTTATTTATTCTAATGAAGACCTGCCGTGTGTGAGGGACTGGTGCATGCTAAATTTGTGGCTGTTTCACTGTCTCCACGTTGCTGTGTCATGGAAATCTTAGGACTGGTGTTACCTATTGCTTTAAATAGATGCGCGAATAAAAATTCTAAAGAATAATGACTGCATGACTTGTGAGTGTACAATGAAACTCGCTTAAGAATATTTTATTTTTACTATTTTGCATATGAGACGGCAGAAACATTGCATAGTTTCTAGTTTGCAGCCAACAAGCGTCTTTAAACTGTAACATACTGGGATCCAGATCCAGTTACAAAATAGTACAGCCCCAGCTAAGGGGCTTGCCAATCTTGGCTATAAAGTATACTTACCAAGTATGATGCCAATTAAGTTTCTGTCTTTGCATGCATATAATCATGGTTCATACTAACAACTCTCTTGTCGATTCAAACGGGATGCTAATGTAACAAATAAAATAAAACAAATGGAATTACAACCAGTGAATGCGGAATGCACCAGCTTAAGGACTCCTAAATTTCGCCACAAAGTGTGCTTAGCAAGTGGAATACTAGTTAAGGTGCCATCTTTGCTATATGATCATAGTTCATTCTAGCAACTCGGATATCGATTCAGATAAGACGCTAATATAAAAAACTAAAAATCAGAGGAACAATTAGCAGTGAATATGGATTGAAATATACAAAATATAATGTGTTTATAATCTCATTCTTATCTAAAGATGCATTGTAGAAATCTACCAGATATTTTGGTCTTAGTGGCTTCGGTAAAGATCTAAAGCAGGTATTTATCGAAAAGTGCCATATAAAATTAAGATCTTTGCATCCTCTAACAAATATTACGGAAATAGAGTATTCTTATTCTTGGCGGAAAAGTAATCAGCCAACAGATGACTAAGCAATAGAACAACCAGATACTTTAAAAACTATTCCATCTGGACGAATATGCATATTTTTTCTACTTTTGTGATATTTATTTAATGTAAAAGTATTTTAGAATTATGACGCTCAGGATGTAGTTTCGTTTTCATTGCATAAAGCTTTTATTAAGTACTCAGAATTGAAGTGAATTCAACATTTTCATAGAATCTGGAGGAGAAAAAATACCACTTAAATAAATGGAAGTGTTCCTTAAAAATCAATGCTATGCAATGTTTTTATATTATCCTGGGGAATTTGTGTTAGAAATGACAGAAAAAGCAAATGTGATAGAAATGACTGAAAAAGCACAACATTGTACCTTAATTACATAGAAGTAATTAAAAATCAAAAGTGACAATATCAGCACAACAATTAACAAAACTTTTTATTGTATTTTGGGAAACCACCTTATTTAAAACGCGCAAACACAAATGTTCTTTAGTAAATTCATTTTGTAAATACATGCAATTATAACTTTTAAAGTATTCAAATGTTTTATAGACAAAAATAAAAGACAAAATGACGAGCTAAAGATATTTAAACAAAACTATACATACAAAATGCACAGAGACATTAAAGAAGCAATAGAACTAATGGTAATCTTTATAAAAGGATAATCTTTTCTTTATTTTTATTTCAATTGCATCATTCTGAAACAAGAAAGATTCCTTAATGATACGCATTATTACCCCAAGAAGAAACGGCAACTACCCAAAAATGGGGAAACGGCAACCGATTAAAAAATTATTCCAAACAAATCTCACAACTAGCTATTGATATCTAAATTGGAGTTTGTTTTAGCAATCATTGTTCGATTTCTTTCTTTTCTTCATCTCAAAACCAAAGAAAACCACAAGGTTTCATTTCAAACATCTGCGGATCCGATCGATGTCGAGGAAAGCTTTCATTGAGGACTCATTAATTAAATACTTGCATCACTTCATTTACAGCCATTTCCTCTCTGAAATGTCCTGTCTTTTAATGGGTCGGCCAAAGACGGGCGCGAAAGAATGCAATATGTCTTGCCTTCCACTCATCAACCCCTGCCTTCGCTGCAAAAGGATTGTCAAGATTTATTAGAGCAAACGCATTTAGGGGATTGGTTGCCCCAATAATAGCTGGTTAAAGTTTATCGACTGACTTCAACTGCGCAGTGATCACAAAAAACAATTTACGAATTTATAGCAGCCGAATTTTTTTTATCTGTTGGGGAACTGTGAAATGCGATTTATTTTCAAAGATTTGCTGTCGAGTTTTCTTGCCAAATTAACCCTTTGAGGACCATAGCAAAATAATTCTTTAATCTTAGCTATTGATTGTAAACTCGTGAATGCTCATTTGCTACTTACAAAATGATTAAAAAGATTGCTATTTTGTTGTAGATGGTTCATAATTGAATGTTTCTAGATTTATGAACTGATGTGCAGGTTTGGTTTTTTGGAGAAAATATGAAACGGATTGATGCGCGAAAGTAGGGGTATTAGGCTTAAATTAATTTTAAACCCAGTTTAGATAAAGATGATACCTGAATGGCGTCACCTGACAGAGGTGTTGAAACGAGTCAGTATCCAATATTTCTAACATCTTTTCCACACCAAAATGATGACAATCCACAACGATAAATTTAACATGCACTAATATTTCACATACTACCGAAGAACTCTCTCCCTAGTAGCACAATATATTGTTCAATATTGAAAATTCGAAAAATCAATATTGTAACAGTGTAAAAATGTACGACTTTTCCCATATTGCTCAATATTGGGTATCAATATTGATCAATACTGAGCAATATTATACAATATAGTTCAACCTAGTTTCAATAATGTACTACTTATTTCCTAAAAATAATAAATATTCCTAATATTAAACCTAATTACTAATTAGCAGTTAAAAAAAAATTCTGTTTTCATATGTCATTCCATTCTATATTTTAAATCGATATTTGTAATGCATACCAACCTTGGATTCGAACCCCGGACCTCTTGCTTGCCTAATCCACTCAAACACCGAGACCTCGGAAGATGAACATAAATTGTGATAAACGAAACTGGTCTTGAATCTCTACATCTTATTTCGAATTTTATTCTCGATTTAACTAGCTTTTTCATAATTTTGAGTTGAGAATATGATTTGAAGTCAAAGTAAGAACGATTTTCGCTAGTAACTAAGTTTTGCTAGTGGAATAAATTATGAAAGTAGGGTTCAAAAGTAATTACTTTTGAAAACATAGGACACAAAGAAAGTTATTATTTTTCAACAAACATTGACTGCTTTATGGGTTTTAATTTTGTTTATGAACATTAAAATTCAACATTAAGAAAAAGGAGATATATAGTTTTCTTTAAAAGTCGGGTTTTGACATGTTCTATATTTAGTAAAAGTTGGGATAAAGAATTTTTGAAAAGTAATATTTTTATAAAAATACATAGTTTTTTCAAATTATCATTGAGTTTTTGAATTAATAAAAAGGACGGTCTAGGAGATTTTATTAAAAAACATATGTTTTTAAAATAGAGACAAAGAATCAAAACCAGATATATTCAAACGTATGGTCATTAAGGATAAAAAACGAAATATTAAAACGTTGTAATATATTATTACCTGCAAACTTTACAATATTGTCATCACTACGTGGATCAATGTTGTGGGAATATAGAATTTTCAACATTGTCACCACTACATTGATCAACGTTGTGGGAATATAGAATTTTCATTATTGTTTACACAGTGTTATACAGTATTCGGCTTTTTTTATGAAAAAATTTTAATTAAATTTTTTGAAATAAAATCTTAAATAACATGAATTATTAATCTTAAACTAAAATATTTGTGCCAAAATTTTTACATTTACATAACTTTTAAAGATTTAGATTCAGCATCCGGTATTCCTCTGTATACGCAATATTGTTCAAATATTGCCCAAAAAATTTTACAATATTGTTGTGCTACTGTAGTATGGAATCTTGAACCCGCGATCCTTCTAACAGGAAGCTCGTACTCTACAACCAAACAAATGGCATAACACCACAGCATACCCCCCGAACTCGGAGCCAAAACGGCTATCTGTCGGTTTGATGGATATGCGTGAAACTTTATTGAAAAGCAAAAGCAAAAAAAAATCCACAAGAGATAATAAAACACATAGACGGAAACTTAACTATACATAAACAGAGAACGATACAAAGAGAGTTACAATCCGAATATAATATAGACTATATACTTGAGGAATTATCAGATGAATCCAGTGAAAGGATACAATGTTACCTCGAGTTACATTGTTGCATACAGTTGCAGCCCCATGATTCGGGGCTGTTAGTGTTGTTCGATGCGACTTTAGAGAAAAATAGCAGAAAGTTATATGTCCTTTCCTCTTGATATGATCTTAACCAGCGTTATTCAAAAACTGGTAGACCTATGTGCACTTAACACGTTAAATGCCGTACGAATCAAATGTGATTCACACCTATCTAATTAGATGAACCCTTCTCTAATGTAGTCAAGAGATAGCAGAGAAGCGGTCATCTATTTAGATAAATGGTTTGAATCTCAGACGTGAAGTCTTGGCAGCGAACGTGTTGAGTAACAAATTGCTCGATGCGGTCAGTTTGGCTGCCGCAAGTTTCCCTTGTTTTTCCTTTAGGCAAAACACATATGTGAGCCAGTTTATTCTGAATGTACTCCAGAAATTCAGAGTACCACCATATATTATGGCTAAGTCATGCTTCTACCTCAGATGCTAACTTGATTCTCCAAGGCCGCTTTAACCAAAAGAAGATGCCACGCTTTTCTTTATCATGCAGTCCTTCATTCATTAATTTTGCTAGATATATTATACCAACTATGATTAGAACCACCATCACAAAGCAAATAAAAATTCATCCTCAAGACCCAGTAGAAAAAGTTCAAAAATCTTCTTTAAACTTTCAGTGCTATTATTTGACGTATAAGTTTTATAGCACAAAAAACGAAATCTCAAATATTTCGAATTATTTAGCATTATGTCAAAGTTTAGTTAAAAAGTTACTGTGTAAGTAAACAAACACCATGAAAACGAGATATTTCACCACATTGTCACCTGTATTTGGTAAACAAATTTGGACATTGTTTCGAACAAACTGAATAGGATGAATGATGGTAAAGCTGCAAAAATAGTTAAAATTGTTTATTTAACTATAAATAATAAAGGCCTGAAGTGCATCCGATTCCATCAAAAATTGGAGTTAAGACTCTTATAAATAAACCCGAGTGTTTTTTATGGGCCCTCTTTATTTTATCTGACGTTCTGTAAACAAGAAATTGCGAGTTAAGCCTCTCAGCACTTTCTATGCAAAGTCAAATATTTTATTCATTGCGAAAAACTTTTTTGATTTTCTTTTGTTCTCGAAAGTTTTTGCTGTGGGCATTCTTCCTTAATCTTTGTTCCGATTCGCGTAGCTCTTGTTTGATTGCGTCTGACAGATCTTTCATGAAAAGATCGATTTTCGCTATATTCACTCAATTGGATTTGCCACCTTTCGGTTTTCATTTCGAAACATTTAATGATATTTTTTACTACTTTTCAAAATAACATTGTGAGAGTGAACTTGATTATTGATGGAAGACAAAGCCTTGCTCGAAAGAAACAAAAACGATATTCGTAATCTGCTTTAAGTGAAGTATAAGCAAACAACTATGAATTGAATAAAATAATTTGTATAAAAGCCCTTAAAATAGAGTTTGAAACATATTTTTTTTTAATATTTAAAGATTTTAACTTTAGTAATGCTGAGCAGATAACTGATATTTTTATATCTTTACGAAAAGTCTTTCATATAAATATCGATTTTCGACATATTTCCTCAATCGGATTTGCCATCTTTAGGTTTTTATTTTATTATTTAAAGATAGCTTTTCCTACTTTTCATGAAAACATCGCGATAGTAAAGTTGATTATTAGTGGGTAGCAAAATCTCAGTAGAAACGAAATATACAAAGCAACCTTCAGAATTCGCTTTAAGTTTTATATAGACCAACGACTCTAAACTGAATAAATCTTATAAAATTTTAAAAGGAGATTGAAATATAATTTTAATTAGTTTAAAATTTCAACAAAAATAATGAAGAACCAATGACTGATATTTTTATTTCTATTAAACAAATCATCTGCCTGTAAGTATTTTGTATTTTTGAAGCCTTAATTTTAAAAGTGTATCATATTATGTATAGTAATTTTTTTCCAAATAATTTAAAGTTTTGCATGTGTAACTATTCCAATTTGCTAAGTAATCCTTAAGGAAATTAGTAATTTATATATTTTTTAAGAAGCGCAATTCAAAATCAGAATAGAAGTATATAAAACTTTAATATTTGTAATTCCAGCTGTGTATTTAATTTTAACTGTTAATTCATACATAAAAGTCACAAATTTCCATCAAAAAGTTCAATGCTCCATTTGGAAACTTTTAACTGATCTTACCTGTATTCAAGAACAAATTTCATTACTTTGAATATTCAGGTTACCGATGTTTAAATAAATTATTACAATTAAAATAAAGATGCACAAAATATTCATATGAAATTACAAACAACTAAAAACCGAAATAAGATTAATTTCCCTATTTTTTAAAAAAATTAAATCATGAAAAGATTGCAGCTTTCTTTGTTAATAATCTTTCAAGGTATAAAAAATAAAATATTACTATTCGGAAAAGGGCACGTTTTCTTTCGAAATATCCATCTTCAAAACACTTAAGAGATGAAATACAAACTGAAATTTAACTTGTTAAAATTTTATTACCTTATTTGTTGTTACATCCAAATGCAAACTTTATGAGCAACTTTAAAAATTATAAGTAAATAAAATATATTATAAAATTTTATAAATAAATAAAAACCTGAATGTGTCATTAATGCCCGACATTCAGACGAAATTAAAATTTTATCCTGAATTATGGGGAAAATCCGTCTTATTCATCCTATCTGCAATATCTTCGATGCAATATCTGGTTTGTTCCATTTGAAACAAGTATTTTTTCACAATTTGACCCATAAACTTGATGTTATGAAATATATATTTTAAAAACTTTCTCCTTATCGTATTTCATTAAATAGAAAATATTTTTCCAATATATAACTTAAATGGTCCAACAATTTTAGCACTATATATTGAGAAAACCACATTTCATTTCAAAATCACCCTTATCCTTTATTCAGCAAAAATAAGTCTTTATTCTGCTTCGGTGCAACTGATATATACTGCGCTATTATTGGATTTTAATCTTCTATTTTGGTACTAAAAGAAAAATAGAAAGTCTTGCCAATTTTCTAGACGGATTAACGGCGCATATATATAACCTTGGTTTGCTTGACGGTATAAGAAATCAGAGAAGACTGTATAGCAATCTTTGAGAGTTACGCAATTCACTAGTGTGCAAGAATCTATACCACCCCAGAGATTCCGTGTCTGATTAACTGATTTACTACCGAGGACATCATTTATTGACCCACTCAAGAGGTAAATACTTATTGCGGAGATATAATTCTTCCGCGCCTGAAAGTTGGCTTTTCAGCGATAACTTCTATAAAGATTGCCCATTGTGATATTACAACGTCTCTGTTTACTAGAAGATAAATGTTTTATTCGTCTGAGAGGAATGAAAATATAACCTACATTTATTGTTATAAATATAAGAGGAAAATCTTGATCCTGTTGCATGCTCCATAAAAATACATAAATTGCCGATCTTTAAGTTCGAAGCTTGTACCTACTTTGAAGGTTTCTTGAAATTTCTTCGGTCGATACTCCGTTTTTATACAACTTTACTTAACGTGACTTCTTTCGTGTTTGTAAAAAGTGAATTTTGTTATCGATTCTTTAATAACTTTCTAATCTGCTAAAGTTTTGAATTTTTGTACACTTATGGGCACTGGATAATACACTAATTTAATATTTCGGAATTCGATTACGAGTTGATCGATGACTTTATCAAATTTTGATTTAATACTCGTGTTTCCAATAAGTAGTGAATTTGAAAAAATTGATATCAAGATTTCATAATATTTATGATAATCAATTCTGAATTAAATTCAATAAAATAGAAAATAATTCAAACAAAAAATTTCTACTTTTTAGCAGGTTAATAAAAGTGTGTTATTAAAAGGCATTCATTAAATTTATTTTTTTATTTTAGAAAAAAATGTTCCCTGCACCCACTTTTTACTAGAAATATTTTCCAGTGAAAATGGGAGTATTTTTTCCCAACTAACAAACCCAAGAATATTCAAAAAAATTTAAAAAAGAGAAGAATGATTAAAAAAAGGAACAAATCGGAACAAATAAAAGCGATCTGAAACAAAATCGCTACTAATTTAGTTTTATGTTACTAAAAATTACAAAGCTGCAAACTAAATTAAGACATTAGATTTTTTAAAACCACTTCACTACAACTATTCAATCAAATAATACTACATTTTCATACTGTAAAATAACAGCATACTCAGTCATGTTCTTGCGAGCATGTAGTTACTAGTTTTATTCCTGATTACACAGGTTAAGAATTCTAATTAGTGTCCGGTATAATGAATCAAGTTTAGTTTAGTTATATTAACGTCCTGTTTTTGAAGCACCCTAAGGCTCTTTTGGGACGGACCTCGTATTTTTGAACCGCAGTTAGATGACGATGACGACACCTGAACTGGAACCCTTTCTCCAAACTTCCGCACCACACCAGCGGGAGGACGTTTGAGCCCATACGTATAATTCAAGTGAAACAGGCCCAATACATGATGGATCTTCAGTGGAATCGGGTTTCGAACCTGTAACCCTCCGACTCCGCCACCTTACCACTATGTCACCACGGCCTCTCTAATGAATCAAGAAACCATAGAGTTTTTTTTATTAATTTGTTATTGAAAAAATCTAAAATCCACAATTTTTCCAGTTGAAATACTTTAATATGTATGTCCTGGATTGCTAATATAGAGTAATTTCCCTTCAAAGTCCACCCAGGAGTTTTCTTTCTTTTTAATTTTACACTTTATATTTTTTTTTCTTTTCATATAAATCTGAATCATTTAACACTAGATGTTGAAAATAAATATTATGAAACTTAATAAATATAATACTACAGTGAAATGCATCACGGCAGTTTGAAATAAAAATAGTGTGCAAAAGGCCTACATTTTCTTTCCTAAGCTGACTGTTTTGGAGTTTAACAATCATACACGTTCTTTCTATGGTAAAGTTCTATTTTAAAACTAAGCAATAGAAAGCTTTCCATAACAAATCTTATTTTTTTCATCCTGCCAGAAAGAACACTGGGATTATATCAAATGGTTCAGAAACTAATCAACTGTTGTAAAACTGGGGATATATGAAAATTAAATTTTATCATAACATTCATTTATTTCTGCTTCATCATTTCTTGCAAATTCTCGCTAAACACGTTTTATGGATATTAATCATTTGTTTTGATCTTAAATAAACATTCTTTATAAACAAAAGTAGTATCTGGCATAAGAAATTAAACAAGAAATCTAGCAAGCTCCAAACCTGCAGTAACAGACATATGCCACTTTAGAAATAAGTGTTTGAGAATAAGCCAATA
This sequence comes from Araneus ventricosus, assembly GCA_013235015.1. Taxonomy (NCBI): domain Eukaryota; kingdom Metazoa; phylum Arthropoda; class Arachnida; order Araneae; family Araneidae; genus Araneus; species Araneus ventricosus. Next base: position 47,928 of record BGPR01000474.1, read on the forward strand.
AATGTATTATTCGAAGCGAGAATACGTTTAAAAAATATTTTATTCTTTATCCTTTTCAAAGTATTTCAATTTAATGGTCGTTTATATTCAAACCTCGTTTCCATTTTATGTTGAGATAACCATTGTTTTTAGTTCAACTGGATCGTTTTTAAAATGGCGAATATCATTTATCTTTAACATCGGCAAACTGTCATTCTTTCCCATTTTCAGTTGGAAAACAATGGTAGAGAATACTTGAATAACGACATGATACTATCTATTTAATACCTTATAAATAATTGTTTTTCCAACTAAACTTAATTTACAATTTTAAAAAGTTAAGAATGGAAAATTTATCACTTTTTTTAAACGCGAAACTATGGAAAATTCGGGAGAATAACTGCTATAATTATTGTTTCAAATCGACTAGATTATTATTATTTTCTTACATGATTACGTAGCGATTTAACTGCGTTTTAGCATATGTAAAGTTAGAAATCTATATATTTTTTGAGTGTTAAAATTAATGATAATTTCGTATTTATTAACCCTTTAAAGGGTAATTTTTTCTAGTAGTAATATAATAAAATAACTTTGGGATTGAGATTAATTTAAGAAATGAAATGATCATTTAGCTTATTGGATAGCATTAGTTTTTTTGTTAATTTTATTAATTATTAATTAATTAGCAAGTCAAAACAATTCGTTATGGTTCGAGATCAGAAATCGGAACATCTAGGTTTGTGTTTCAACTTAACATTTTACGAAACTTACGCCAACTTTAAAAATTGATGAATTTGGTGATAAGTATACTTACCACTGCCTTAGAAAGGGTAGGTTGCCATTATTATTAGCTATATTTTAGAGAATCTGATAATGCTTAATTTAATATTCCTGACAATGTATATTACTATTACTACTCGATGGCTAATTTTTCAACAGACTACATCCACTTTCAAAGCTATTTTTTAATCAGATGTAAGAATGCGAATAGTTGGCTATGTATCTTTTGTTTCCTCTGACCAAATGATAAGAAAAGATGTCAGATAAATAAAACGTCGAAATCATGCTTGCTAGATCAGTTGCGCACGATGGAATGTTAACAAAAAAAGAATAAACAATACACATATTGTTAACGCACAAAAATATTAGATTGATTGCCTAAAAGCTACTTTCAGAAAACAGATGAAAAAATTTAATGTGCGTATATAAAAAGTGGAAGAAAGTATTATCTTTAAATACAAGAATTATGCGAAAGCTATGGTGAAAATTTTGGTTTATATAAAACTTTTTAATGCAAGATACTTTTCTGAATGCAAGGTAATAACTTTTGAGTCCCAAATGTATTTTCAGCTTGGATACAGCAAGCATTAACTTCTTATTATGCATATTTTATCACGCTTTCTGGAATATTTAAGGATTAATAACACCTTACTCGCGTTGATGGTAAAACTGGAAAAATCGTATAAAGGGATTAGTGTAATAGGATCAGACTTTTTAAAATCACCCAAGTCTAAACTGCAAAAAAAAAAAGATTAATGCATAAACCCAAATTCATCACGACTGAATTACAATAAATCCGTCTCTAGCGTCTAGAAAACCATGCAATTTTTTCGAAATGAGGCGTAAATTGCTATCTGAGCAAAGATCCCAGTCACACAGAATTTGATCAAAAGTCTGGAAGAGAATCTTAACGACTTGAGGGTTTTAGTTAAAAAGCAGAGATTCTTTTCCCCAGAGTGAATTACCAGCTAAAAATGCATGTTACGTTACGCTCTTCGCGACTTCCAATTCATCAAATTCAGCTTCATTTCCACTAATCAAGCCTTTAAATTGTCGGTTCGGAGCCATTTGAATAAATTTCTCCCCATTGAGAGGCAACAGCGTCTTTTAAATGCATCGTGCCACGAAAATAAATCTCTTCTGCCTCGCAAGTGATATTGTCTTTGCCTTGTTTTAAATTAATTTTCTAAAGGAACTCGGATTACGAAAACTTCATCAAATGAAAAAGAAATTCGAAAACACTCGAGCTGCAAGCATACGGCAGAACTTCTTCTTCCATCGTTTTATTGATTCCAGAGCTTATGTCGTATTGTGGTAATTTTCTGGAACGAAACTCTAGCTTAAATCCCCAAACAAACAATACACTGGAATGTAAACGAAATTAGTGTTCGACTAAAACCGACTAAGAAAAGGTGATCTTTTAAGTAACGGCGGATAACAAAAAAAAGTAACGGAACGGGACGAAAAGAACAAGATAAAAGCACAAGAAAAAGAAGAATGGGGGAGTCGAGCCATCCAATCATTACGGACAATTCCCTGTTTCGTTGGATGAGTGGAAGAAGCCCGGGAGCCTTTTATTCTTTTAACGAAATTCTTAAGGAAAGACTAAGGATTTTATTCCCCATTTTTATAGGACTCGCTCCTGGTCAACGTGATGGGTTCAAAGTACCGAGCTCCGTCCCCGTCAACAACCCTTTGTATAAGTCTCCCGGAGCTTAAACAACCACCTTCGATTCCAGAAACTGTACTTTGGTAATGGGTCACAGTTGGCTTGAGATCGGAACAGAGATCGAATAACTGTAGGTCGTTGATTATCCAAGGCCTAGTGAACCGATGAAGAGGACTTTCCTCTTTAGCGCGGCATGCATCTCCCTAAGTACCTCGAAGACCACTTACGTTTATTACTTTTATGGTGACTGCACTTGCCATTCGAAAGGGTTTCTCGGGATTAAGAGAGATGTTCACCACTACTGCTCCATATGGCGATAAAATATTTCTCTTGCCGAAATAATGGACGCCGTCCGCAGAAGAGGACTTCAAAAACTCTCATACTTTTCCTTTTTAGATTATCGAGTGTCTAAGAGCCATACTTTGGCGTTTCGCTCTGCTTCAGAGCTGAAACAGAGTTTCAAAAGAGAAGAACCTTAGAGAAATAATGGAATCTCGAATGAAGACAACGCTCAAGCGAATATTTATGATTTTACATTGCGGAAAGGAGCTTGATAACATTTGTTTTCCATAATTCACACTGGATGTTTATATAAATGGAAGAAGTCAAAATTATTTTCACGTACTCGATACTTTTCCGTACTAACACTGTCCAAGAAAAATACTGTCTAGAAAGAGCCTTTTAAAATACATTAAGGTTTTAGCTTAACTTTTGAATATATTTTAAACCACTAAGAATTCAGCAATCCCATTAAATCGATAGTATCCATTTCCTTGCTTCAAATATTTAAAAACCAGTTTTCATTTTCGCTTCATGTTGAATATCAACAGTCATGATTAAAATTAGATGTTAAAGGAACTGTTCATTGATGCGATCTGACAAACAATTGTTGCAACCCTGTCGAATATTTCAATAATAAATATTATGATCCTTTCATAATTTTCTCCCTAAAATTGAATTAAGTTTTAATGAGTGAAAATGCTAGTTCACATGTTTTCCTTATCAATTAATCATGATTCAATATTAAAGTCCTTCATCGCTGCACCTACAGCACTATCAAACCCCAAATACCAAACATAATATTTTTCTGTATCAAAGTTCAACTGTTTCGCCTAAACAGTATTTAGGGAAATTAAGCAGTGATTTTTCTCTAAATTATTCTATCAAATTATCTACATGAAAACAAATTAATTTTTCCAGACTTTTCAATACACATTTCATCACTCTAATTTCACTAAGCCAAAATTACTTAATTCCAAACATTATATCAATAAATACAAACAGTTTTCGAAGCCTCTAAATATATACGACACCAGATAAATGTTAGCAATCATTAATTACTAAATCATTAATCACTAGTAACCAAACGATTGCCTCACTTTGATTGTAGCTATCCCCTTACTCCTTTCTAAAGTTTTGTATCATTTAAGAACATAAGTTTCGCCTCCGCTGTTTATCGCTAAAAATAACATTCCTTTACTACTTAACTCGGTAAAATCAATACTTCTTTAGTTACCACACGATCGCAATTATAAAAGTAATGAGTAATCCATACTCGGAAAGAGCGCTGTAACCTACCATTCATTATTTGCAGCGATAGATAATATTTGTGATCGTTAAATAATGCAATCCTATTACTCTTTAATTTACTTACTCAATGAGTTCAACGTTCAATTTTTGGGGCTGTTTTCAGATCCTGGAGCATTTGAAGCTGCTTAAGGGGGTCTCTTCCTAGAAATAGTATAATTTCAGTTAATTCCCATTTAATGAATTTGAGCGATCTGAAAGCCATTATGCAAGTCACGAAGAATGGAACCTTTCTTACTTTTCATTACGCAAACAATTAAGCAGCGTATATTTCGGCGTAAACGACTTCCAGTGAATCCGTCGAGAGAGCTAGGGATCAAAACCGAGGGATTGCCATGATTGAAGAAAGAAGTCAAGAAAGGAGATTCCTATTAAATTGGGAAGAAAATTGCCCTAAATTAATCCCGTGGAAGTTCCTTTAGTTAGAATTGTGATAAAGATTAAGCGTATCATATGAAAATTCCCGCATAGTTATCCGGAAACTTCGTTCAAAACGCTCCATATTTCCCAGATAATGGAAATCTTATCGTTGGTATAATAAAAAAGATTCTTATTTTAGAAACTAAAATTAGAAATCAAGTATTAATCCTTCGAAACCACAATTCATATGAAACCATTCCTTTTCCATAAATTCTGTCTTTGGTTCACGTACCAAACTTATTACAGTTAAGCTTTTACAGCAACTTTCCAAATTATAAATCGATATGGTAAAACTATTTTTATAACTTCTACTTAGATAAATATTTCAAAAAATTATGATCTTTTGTCTTTTGAAAGTGAAAAAATAAATGTTCAGAATATTTAAATCTTAAGGTGTGATTTATACTTTTTTCTTAGCTACTTAAGATCAGGAAATTATATTAGGAATTGACACGGTCGTAATAATTACAGGTAAATCTAATTAAGGAGAAAACAATGACATATACAAATGCTAATTACTACAGATGATGGAGTATTTTACCATTCTCTCACAAGAAACCTCACTTGAAATTTAAACTAAAACTCGGGAAACAATTTCGTTCAATGAAACATACGTAAAGCTGAATTTTTAGTCATGTCTTCACGAAATGCAAAGCAATCAGTTATTTTCCGAGAGAAATCTAATATCGCCAGAAATGTTTTTAAAAAATTATGCTTATCTCTTACATGTATTTACTTAAACAAAAAAATTTTCATTTGATAATATATTTTTGCATAAATAAAGAGGAAATATGTATGTTATAAAACGTTCTTTTTTTTTTACAAATTTTATATATTTTAAGGAATTTAGGGAATACAACTGAACTTTTTTTTGACATAGCTAAGTTTCATATAATATCAAAGATTAATACATTTGAAATTAATTCTGCATAAAAAAAGACAGAATTTTTAAAAATAATTGTATAAAATCGCTTTTTATTTCAACTGATGAAACTGATGTTGAACTTGTTATTTTATGATTTGGCATCGCATTTAAAGAATAAGCATGTTAAAAAAACTTTTGTCTTCACAAAAATTGTCTTTGAATATCAGCAAATCAATAAAATACTAAGTGAAAAGCATTAAAAAGTATACTTTTGAAAAATATTTTCAAGAATTTTTTCTCGTGAATTTCATTTCAGTTGTTTCAGATTCCATATCACTTATAAATTGGTTTTCACTATATCTCAAAAGAAGCAAATAATATTAATTTATTTCACTTTGCAGAGCTATCCAAACGAAGATTTAATAAAAATCTCAGATTTGTTGAGTGTATGACTAGAAAAAAAAATCAAGAATTAAACTCGTAATATTTTTTAAAAATTTGAGTCTAAAAAATTGAATACCCTATTCTGAAAGATTTTACAGAATTAATCAATACAGAATCATAACAAAATGCACTAAGCTAAAATCTGATATTTGAGTGGATGAAAAGAAACAGGGTGACTTATAAAATGTAATAAATACATTCAAGATATTAAATAGAAACAACTCGCAGTATATTCATACGAAATTTTATTTAATTAAGATCAAATGTTTTACTGCATTCTTTTTTGTTGACTTAAAACTAATTTTTTGTAAAATATTTTTTACTTAAAGGAACATCAAATCTTTTTGAGGTCGGAATGTATATTTCTGAGGATACATTCAACATAACTTTTAAGAAAATAAATTTATATAATTAACATTAATAATTTTAAATAAGCTGCAATATTTTTCAGAAACATAATTATGGGGTGAAATTTTATTATTTACAAAATAACTAAAACAAATTTTTCTTTAAAAAAAGCATATGACTCCCTCTTTATTTATTCTTAGGACAGCCGGGTAATATAATTTTCATTTTTAAAGAAATTATTCAATTAACAACTTTTTAAAAATCAATAATCTTATATTTATTACATTTTGTTCAATTAAGCAAAGTGTGAAAATTAAAGCACTAAAAGTGCAAAAATTTAGATTTCTTAGATTTTTAAGAACTGTTACGGTATAGATATATACAGGTATATCATTTCAAAACAATAGTTTTTTTCTGTACATCGCTTTTCGGCTTTGCATAAATTAGCATTAGACATTATTACTTATTCACAATAGAATACGCAAAATCCATAAAGCGTCCATTTGCAAACCTGTGTTTCATTTTTTTAGCATTTCATTAACTAAACTGAGCTGTGGTAATTCATATATTAAAAATATTTAATGTTTTTATCTAATTAACAACTATTGTGATAATAATGGATATTTTATCAAAAAGACAACCTATGTGTAAATCATTCTTCAGCTTCGTAGAAATAAACTGCAGCCATCATTATACAACTAAAGAGTTCTTTCTACTTCTTGAATAATTTAACAACTTAATGGAAGTTAAATGAAACCCACACCTTCGTCGCAGAATGATCCAAAATGTACGTTTTAACCCCAATTTTGGGGCACATATTTTATCCCCCAGCACATTCAATTAATTTTAAATCCTTCTAATTCTCCCCACACAACTCTGTAGATGAAATCCCGGCTTTAATCTCTCTTGAAGCTGTGTTTTCGTATTGAAAGAAAGGAAATGAAACATACGTGACTGCTTGTAAAAGAATCTCTACGACTATTGATTCAGACAGAACAGCAACACAGACATGAACTTTTGCTTGTCAATTGCAAATGAAAATCAATGAGGCGACTTAAATTCCCATTTGGAGCCCAAAATGAAATTGCCTCCTTCTTCTGCAGTGATTACTTTTCCTACCCCTCACCACTGTAGACACTGATGTTGGACGATTGGGAGGTTTTTTTCAGCCGGACATTGCTTACTCATGCTTAATTAATATTTAATTAAGTTCTGCTTCTAGCTGCAAACTGTATCTGAGTTTAATTCGGTTCTTTTTATTCACTCAGGCTTCTGACTAAATGTTTAAACGACAAAAATCTTTCTGTGACAGGATTGCCTGAAAAAGAGTAGCTTCTATTTCAATTTAGTTTTAAATGGAAAGATTAAAATGATATTGGAAAAAAGCGTTTTACTTTCAATACAAAATATGTCATTTTTGGTTTTAAAAAGAGACGCATTGTTTTGATAATTTTGCTTTGTGTTGAAGTTTGATTCTATGCTTATGTCTCTATGCAGTGATTACATTTCCTACCCTTCACCACTGTAGACAGTGATGTTTGACAAATGGGAGATTTTTTTTACCTGCCGGACATTGCTTACTCATGCTTAATTAATATTTATTTAAGTTCTGCTTCTAGCTGCAAACTGTATCTGTGTTTAACTCGGTTCTTTTTATTCACTCAGGCTTCTGGCTAAATGTTTAAACGTCAAATACATTTCTGCGACAGGATTTCGCGGAAAGAGAGTATAGATTCTATTTCAATTTGGTCTTAAATATAAGATTTAAATTATAACAGAAAAGAAGCGTTTTACTTTCAATACGAAATATGGCTTTATTTTAAAAAATAAGACGGATGTTTTTGATAGCTTATAGCTTTATTTTGAAATTTGATTCTATGTTTTCTTTATTCACTTCTGCTTCTGTCTTGATATTTAAACAGCAAAGATCTGTCTCTGATAAATTTGCATGCAAAAAAAAATATTTGAATTTAGTTTTAGATGGAAAGATTAAAATGTTATTGGAAAAGAAGGCATTTTACTTTCAGCACATGATGAGTCCTTTTTATATAAAAAGATAATTAAATTGTTTGGATTGTGAAATCAAAATAAATCTGCTTTGTTTGGAATTTCGACTTTTGTCCTCAAATCTATTTTTTAGTCCTTTCTCTGACTACATGTTCAAAGAGCAAAGAACTTTTTGCGACAGGATTCCTCTGTAAAAGATCTATTTCAATTTCAATTTATTTTTAGATAAAAAAAATTTAAAAGATACCAGAAAAGAGGAGTTTACTTTGAATGCAGAATACATCTTGCTTTATAGAAAGCCGATATGCTCTGATAGTGAATTAAAAAAAACCAAAAAACTGATTTAAATCTCATTCCATTCGAATAAACTTCGAAATCAAATCATACATTTCGTATGGAAAATAGCTTTTGAGCACTTTTAAATATCTTTAACTTTAAAAGTCAGTCAATTGGTAAAATTTATATTCCGACACACAGGAAACTCCACGCTAATTTATGCCAAGATCGTTTAATTAAATTACTTCTTACCGTCAAAGTAAAAAAAAAAAGAAATCGAATACTTTTTTTTGTTTCCAGATTAGAATTCACAATTAAAACTCAATAAAATTGATTTAATAGCCAGGAGCAAAGTAAATTGGAAATATTTCATTTTTTATTTGTTCATAAATAAATTGGGATTACTAATTAAAAATAGCTTCAACAATCCAGGTTACACAGCTTTACATTTGCTACACATGCGTGCGAATACTTTCACATTTACGAACTTTTCCTCCAGAAGCTATCTTGATAATTGTGATGGAAGTATCTTTCATCATTATTTGAAAACTGATGGGAAGCTAAGAGTTCACTGTTCAACAATTCAAAGAATTTCAAGAATGTTCCTCGCCAAAGAATTTTTGCATGCATTTCCTTTTCTTGTCGACCAAAGATTTTACCTATTACATTCAATGAAAATAACAATAATTTTGCTCATTTTTGAAATGCTTTCGCTAGATGGCAGCACCGATATTATTTTAGATGGCTTGAATTAAAGTCTTTCTCTAGATTGTATATTTGTGGCTGAATTTATACAAAATACAGAATATAATAGGAGCAAAAAAAAAAAAAAAAATGAATATTCCTTAAAGTAAGATTTTTTCGCGAGCCTCGAAAGCAAAAACTTAATGCATTAACTTCATTTAGCAACTTTACAAATTGACGTTCAGGATAATTCTCCCCTTTACACTCTATAATTTTGCCCCCGGAAAGAAACTCAATAATGAAATCATAGCAAATTTGCGCCATTTAAGAACCAATAAATGTCATTATCACACTTATTTCCATGCCAGATATCTCACATTATTATAGTCTTTATCTTTGACTTATAGCTAAAAAGTTGAGTCTTAATAACGCGACATAAAACTCCATGATGTAGACTAGACAATTTTATGGTATTGCTATTTATAACGCAGCGCAGACTTATTGTTTTGTCTATTTCACTCCAATTTTCCAATTTATTATATTTCAATGCGTCTGTTTGTTTTGAGACCTATAGCTAAAATAAAAGTCAGAAGACACTTTAGGAACACTACGTCTACTTTATAGAGATCGATGAAAAAGTATCTAAAATATTCAAACGTTGAGCAAAAAATATATTACAATTTCGAAATACGTGAGCATATTTCTTTTCGAATGAGAATATTTATTTACTGCAACTAGGATTTAGTATTGCGCCAGCAATACTATATTATTTGCCGAATGGAACAAGACATTGTTTCAAATGTAATACGAATATATATATATTTAAGCAATATCTAAAAAAATTGAGCAGTTTAATTTGCGATGAAAGTACATTCTGGAATTTTTCCTGTTATATAGATTCATGCAAAAGTACATAGTATATAGAAACAACATAGAAAGTGATTGATTTTGGTACGTTAGATATATATTTTGTCACCGTTTGTTGTTATTTTGAATCAGGCCGAGTATTTGTTCTTTTGCGGTATGATATTAAAGCTTGATAAAAAAAGGCTTTATAGATAAACCTCAGTCATTACTAAATCTAAAAAATATCATTTAGCAGATGAAAAGAAACTCTAATTTGATAATATAAAGCAATAATTCACTATATGTAATGAATGAATTCAAATAATATTGTTTAAATATACTCCAGTATAAGGTATATATATTTAAGAAGATTAACAGCTCAATAAAGAGATAATTTTTAAAATCACTTTACTTAAATAATTGAATTCTGTAATAGAACACAATCTAAACAGAATTATTTTTATTTCTTCACAATTTTTTTTTTATATTCCGAGAATAAAAATTAGGTAAAGAATTCTCCAAGTCAATAAATATTTAATGACACTAAAAAGATAATTATGCCTGAAGATATTATAACAGCATATTAAGAGTTTAACAGTTTAAGAAATTAATGATGTCAAATGCTATTTTTATTGAAAATGCTTTCTTTAATACAGAAAATTGGTTTACATTTTTGAAAAATGCCGACCATTTTCCCCTACGACAATTAAAATTCCTTATAAATCTCCCTTTTTGAATTACGACATTTTTGCTCAAGTGTGTGGTCTGATAACACATAAAAATGGCCTTCACCTGACTTTTTAGCCAGCTTAATTAATAAATTACTTTACATGTCCTTCAGGAAGAACCGGTTAGCAAGTGAAATAGTCTAAGAAGAGCTGGTATTTTTTTTGTACCATCATTACAATTATAATTAAATGAATCGTTATCCGAAGAACTTGATAAGAAGCTTTCAGGCGTATCTTACTGAAAATCTTCATCCGAAATTTCTTGGCAAGAATTTTTTTGCGCTCACTTAATAAATTGCTTCATGGCAATCGAAGAAGATTCTCAGAAAAATAAGAGATCGGTGAGACAACATTTTATTTATTTGGTTAATTTCGAACATTGCATTTATTTATTTTTTGTTTTTTTCAGCTCTGTCAAGGATAACAACGCAATAATTGATCGCCCAACAGGTTTGTTATCAGTTCTTATCCGAATTAAGTGTTTGGGACTGACTTCGACATTGAGATGAAAAATAAAGGGAGATCAAATGATTGAATTATTTTGTCCTAATTAATTCGACTCAACATTGTTAAAAAAGTACTGATCATGTTAATGAGTGTTAAGGAATCATTATACGAATTACAGCTCAATTAGTGTTTTCATAACTGTATCTTAGAAAATGAAAGCACATTTGCAAGTGGAAAAAATATTCTTTAAATTATACCAATTAATTCTGAGTTATTTAATAATTGTTAGTTTATCCACTACATTTCTTTCTTTATTCATGGAATTTTGCTAAGATGAAATTTCTGTACATGAGAGAAGAAAATGGATCAATTATTAAGTTTCATATGAACGGTACGTCCAAAAGCAAAGTATCATTTGATATTTTCTTAAGCAATGCTTATTCCGTCGATGTGCGACATGCTTCTCTACATAACATAGTAAAAATTTAATTTATATGTATATGAAATAAGTACACAAACTCTACATTTTATTACAAAAATAGTAATCAGTATACATAATTTATTGACATATAAGACATATATTGAAATATTTGCCTCTTATCTTCCTTTCTACGTTTACACGGGAATTGGAAATTTTTTCTCTTTTTGTGTTTTTCAAAATTTTTGAGCCTATGATTTAGAACATCTTGACATATCTTATCGTATAAATCTTAACTAGATTACTTTAATTTTGCGTACATAATGTTTGCAGTAATGCGTCAAAGTAAGTAGTTAGTATTGATGAAGCGTAGTTTATTATGATGGATTTTGTACACTAATCTGACATTTTCAGAAATTGTAGTTTTGCAAGCGTGTGAATTTCGGCACTTGAAGGAAGGCAAGAAAGAAAAGATGAGAATCTCAATTAATTTACACAATTGCATAGGAGGTTGATGATCAGACTCTCTTCAAATGAATACAATACAAGAAAACAAATGTATGCGCATGAAAAGTAGGAGACAGTGCTTGCAAAGACATAAAGAGGAGATCGACCGTTAGCGAATAACATTTATTTATCGCTGATTTACAGCTTCTCATATTACTACTGTTCGATTAATAATTAGCCGAGTTTGAAGAAACACGCCTTTCGATAAGTTTGAAATTATGTAAGAATGTTAGACATTTTAGAAAAAAACATCCGTTACTTCTGAACCATGATTTTCGAGGATTTGGATGATTCTTAATTTTTTATATTAGGCAAAAATTTACCAATTTTGTGAAATTAGCGAGTTCTTTGCTAGCCAAGTTCAGCAGCCTTTACATAAATGTCACAAAAGTGCAGGGATATAAGTCATTTCGCAAAAATTGCTTTATTGTGATGATTTCTCTATTGATGAAAATATACAATCCTGAAAGGCGACTTAGGCGAAAGGCGAGTTTTTTTAAAGATAATCTAAAATTAATTAAAAATTATTAATTTATAATACAAAAAAAGCAAATAATAGTGACCAATCTCAAATATTTAGAAAATATTTTGCAGCTATGCCTTACAAGATTATTCGACGTAAAATAATGCTTGTTTGTTTCTTTACGTTTCCAAAACAAATGCATACACAATTTCCCACGCTTAAAATTAAAATTTTAAATGACTTGCATTTCCTATTTTTTTAATTCTTTCCTTAAGCCCCATGTTAACCAGCAATCCCATAAACTTTTTATTTGTACGTTTCCTTCACATACAGGTGTCTTTCTCGAGATATGCTCTTGATTCTTCTCTTATGAGCAGCATCACTTATTCTGTTTCTTCGTTACCAGCCCCAGCATGAACAGAGTGGCAGAAAATCCAAGGAGTCTCCTCTGAAAAGGACAGAAGAGTATCATTCTTTCTTCTTTTTTTCACTTGTACCTTGTTTTCTTCTTCATTTTATTTATTTTGTTTCTGCTCTTGGATTCGAAATCCTTCGTATTCCCTCGTGGGGCAAAAGAAGCTTCATAAAAAAAGCAAGAGGGAAAAAAAATACTTGATTCGAAATATCATAGAAAACAGAATGAAACTTTCTCCGTCCGTGTTGACTTTCAAAAATGTAAAGAAAATCAGCTTCTGCTTCAGACGACCTGAATTCTCCAAAGAAAACGCAAAAGCCATTTACTTCGAGACAAATTTATATAGCTCGTATTTTATTCATTTTATATCCGGTTAGGGTGTTTTCAGTCGAGCGGAATTTTCTTAAGCACCAATATAAGTACACATATTATAAAAGTGGAAAAAAGTATACGGGAAAACAAAATGCTGCTTTTCCCATTGATGCTTTCTCCACATACATTAAATTCAACGTTATTTACCAGATGGAAGCATATTGCTTTAAACTCGATATCTCACGTTATACTTTGTGATCCTAGAGAATACTCTTCGTGGAAAACGGAAGTGTATCAGAAAATTCTCTCGGGGAATTTAAATTTTTTTATCCGATACTATTAATAAATAAATTCTGAGTCAGAACAATACCCTTAAGTATTGCACAGTCATTGTTAGAAAAAAAAGTACGTTCGGAAAAAGATACTAAAACCATAAACACATAAAAATTGAATTAGTCCCAGTAATTGAATCTTAACACTTTTCTAGTACCTTACCATAAAAGTGTTTACAATAGCTAGTCGAATACATTGCATAACGGATCACTTTCTGCATAAATTAGGCAACAAGATACCACTACCTATGAAGGGATTTTTGAAACTAAGATCCGTTTTGGAGGACCCCAACGTACACGTTCTTTATTATCTCACTTCCCCACAATCGAGGAACTCTAGCATGATAAGCAAGTACATTTAACACCCCAGTTTTTCTGGAATTCGTATCAAAGTAGTTTTTAAGCAGCCATCTACTTCACCAACAAGTACTAACTTAAATTGATAAAAACGCAAAGAAAAGCAATGCGTTTCTCACCCAGTTTTACACAAGCCACGATCGATTGTAGGCGTATTTAAATAGCGTCGCAATCGAGGAATCTGATTTGTATGTCTGTGGTGAAACAGAAGTTCCGGTTCATAACATAATAAGAACAGAAGTTCTGGCTCATTACATTGCGGAAGTAACTGTCTCATTGGAAAATAATTATAAAGAAGAGTGAAAGAAATTCATTACTTGAAGACTAAAGATATTATTCATGAATACTACAAACATCTATGATTCAGAATTATTGGAAAAACGGTTTTGCTGATTATTGTTGAAAAAATCGATTATTAGAAGAACTAATTTCCTTTCCTACAATATCACATATATTTCCATAATTTTCTATTAATAATAGCAATTTTTAGATTTAAATAAAATGCATTTAAAATCTTCATATCATATAATACGATTTCCACTTAATACTCAAAATATACTGAAGATGAAATTAAAATAATCTTCCGAAAGTTTAAGAATTCTATAACAATTCGCTGATACCACCGAAATCGACTCAATTAACATTAATTAAAAACTTTTTCTCATTTCCACTTCTTCCTTAAGTTAGAAAGCTCGAGTGAAATGGCGTCTCTCTTGGGCTCAAGTCTTAATTCCACCAAATATCCAACATATCTTTAAGCCTGGTGAAAGTTAAATCTGTTCCGAAATTATATGTCTTTGTATGATGCGGACATTTTGAAAGTAATAGATATCAACTACAAAGACGTCTTCGTCTTATGAAAAAATCAGTAAGGTTATTAAATTACCATTCTTTTAAAGATAATATTTCTTCCTTTCTTGATTTTTGAAACTGAAGTACATTTTTTATGTAATTTGAAGCCATACTCATTAGAAATGTGTGAATTTTCACTATTCAAACAACATGCAACAGAAAAGTATTAGAATTTGGAAATGTAGAAATTTTCCAGACCAACCAAATCAAGTGCATTAGCGAAAATGATCCTCCCATCTTCCTGAGTTATACATGCTGAAGCAATTTCGTAAAAGATTTTTTTATCTGAAAGTTCCCCAAGTTATAGGAACTTCGGATCTTACACAGCAGTTCTTACACGCCAGGAATGACACCTCTTAACGAAATGTTTAAAGTTTGAAAATTGCATATGCAAGTCACAAAGTGCATCGCGTTCCGGTTTTGAGTTTCTTCACTAAAAAAAGTTTATTTCCTTTCTTCCATTCATATTTTTTTCTTTCAATTCTCTAGTTCTTATTTTTTCCTATACTTCTGTTGCGGTTTACAGTTTGTTCTCCATAATCTTTTGCTATTCTTTTTCCACCCCTTTGGTATTTTTCATCCGAGATTACAAACTCCCCCACCTACCTAGTTCCCAATATTTTATTTCTTGACAGTACAATTTATTACTTACTTTCCTTCCTGTAACTTTTTTTTTCTTTTCCTTTCAGTAGCAATTATTATCCTTCCAATACGAACCCCGTTTGTCTAATTTTTATTTCCTGTTCCTTTTTTGTTCCCTTTTAGCATGATTTTTTCTTTTTTTTTTCAAAGAAAATAGAAGGCAAGATAGATCTTTGTTTTAGAAAATAGCATTTTTTTCTGGAAAGAATAACATTACTTTAGGCCATTTTACTCCGCATGCGTTGTGTTATTCCAAGTTAAATTCACTCTCGGAGTTGAGATGAATAAAGAAGATGAGGATGGATCAACTAAAGAAAATACTGATTCATTTATCAATCTATACTTATAAAAGGCAATGTTTGTGTGTGTGTGTACGATGTCCAGACGAATCTATCACACTTACAGCCTTGAAATTTGGCACACAGATAGTCTTAATGGTGACTCAATGCATCTCGAAGCTGGAATTTTAAAATTTAATCTAGAAATCCTTTTATTTAATGTTTTGTGTTGTTTTGGTTGATTTTTCGCACTAATTTCTCAATAAAATGGTTTTGAATAATTGTACGAAACAAATAGACACACCATAAAAAAGAACACACGATTTCCGTTCTAATGAAGTTAGTTTTGAATTTCTAACGTAATTTACTGAATTTTGAGAATTTTTTAAAAAATAGTTTTGCCATCGAAATTTTATTTTTTTTAAAAAATTTGCTGCTTCCAACGTTCTAATAACACTATTATTTTCAATTTTTTCAGCTCATAACTGCAATGGTTCTGTCGGATTTAAAACAAGAACAGTTAAAATATCCTTTTTTAAAATTAATTTTTTCCTGGTCAGTTGAAAGATATTTTTATCTACCAAGCTTCCTCCCGCGACACTTTTCTGGAACGTTGCTGGGAATTTCATTGGCAGACGGGGCAGAGAGCAGGTGACGTCATAATCTTCAATTGAATGACTTCGATTATTATTTTCGAATTCGATTTTATATTTTGCTTGCTGTATAATAATCATTTTCACGTTGCAATTTTTTAATATTGTTTCGGATTAACGTACTCTGTATTGCTTTTCTACAGTCGAAATGTCATTATCGAGAAGAAAAATAAGCGGGAAAATCAATAATGTTTATCTTCTATTTTGTTTCCAGAACTTTTTCATGTCATTGTGGGCATTTTTTTTTCATTTTGTTGACACGGGGCAACGTATTTAATGTTTTGAGTAATTTTTGTCACGTTTACGGCCGTAGTATCTTTCC
The DNA here is from genome assembly GCA_013235015.1 of Araneus ventricosus. NCBI lineage: Eukaryota > Metazoa > Arthropoda > Arachnida > Araneae > Araneidae > Araneus > Araneus ventricosus. Next base: position 64,562 of record BGPR01000474.1, read on the forward strand.
TAATGATCGATGAAAAACAGTCCATGCACCATCGGATAGAACGAACAATTTTCGTTCTAATGAAGTTTGTTTTGAACGTCTAACTTAATTTCCCGAATTTTTAGCAATTTTTAAAAAATATTCGGTTTTCGATAAAATTCGGCCGTTTGCGTAAAACGTTCCGAAGCTTTTTTTTTTTTCCAAGGCCATGTTCGAAAAATAGCATCGGGGGGGGGGGGGGCCGGAGATAAAGGTGGATTTATGATAAGAGGGAAAAACTGAATATTGTTCAGGAAAATTGAACTGATTGAGGGAAAACTGAATGTTGTTGCGTCAGCCTCAATGAATTATTATTCCATTTTAACGGTTGCTGGCGCCATGAGTAGGAATAATTTTATCCGTGAGTTGTTACTCGATCGGATACGTGCGTTTTGTTCCCTTTCAGGTAAGAGTCCTTCTCTATGGTTCTGGTTCTAATAAAGTTTGTTTTGAATTTTTAACATAATTTACTGAATTTTGAGAAATTTTTAAATAATAGTCACTTTTCATTTATATTTTTAATTCTCAAATCTTATTTTCTTGCATTCGACTTTCTAATAACGCTATCATTTTCAATTTTTTTAGGTATAAACCGGAATATTTATCCCTGTTTTAAAACAAGAATGGTTAAAATATCTTTTTCTCCGATTTTCTACGAATTTTTTTATTGATCAGTTCAAAACATTTTCTCTCGCATATCCGAATCGAAGAAGGTTTCGTCCGACCCAAGGTTACTTCGAGTTCCCAGAATACATTTCAACTATCCGATTGGCTGGCGGTATCAAGCGACATGCACGTCATGCTCTCGATCATTTTATTCGTCAGTTAATCTTAATTACTTCATTTTACTGATCTAAGAATCATTTGTTTTATACGTTTGATAGCTGCGCATATTTGCTGATATCTTTAGTTAAAAGAAAGTTCCTGCGTGTACTTTAACTAAAAATCGAGGGCGAAATCACAAAACTTTGGGCTTTTTTATTTCGTTGAAGTCATTATGCCACGGGCAAATCCGTGCGCGTACTGCTAGTATAGTATACAATGTGAAATATCGCTAGGATTCATACAGGTTTTATAAAGATTTTATCTGATGTATTTTAGCAATGACTTAAATATTTTATTTTATATAAATCGGGTACTCTTAAAATGTTGTCATGAAATAGTTTTCGAGATTTTTTGGGGTGTTAATTTTCCTTCAGTTTTGCCTGATAACTTCATGCTTTAATTCTTGTAAAACATTTTTCTTTAAACTTAGAAATCGCCTTTAAGGACAAAAGTATTTTTCTACCAAAGAAAACCCATGATAACAAAATATATTTGCAGAGTTACAGTACCTTCAGATAAGTAGAAATTAAAGGAAATTTGTGTCTCTTGGCGATAAAGAATGCCATCAAAATGACGAAGATCGACAGTTTCCCGCCAAATATCATTTCCCGCAGCTTTTCGAAAATACTCGAAATTTAGACCCCCGACGCTTGATTGAGAAATCTGCACACACCAGGATCTATACATGATAAATCTCTGTGAAATCAGTCCGTATAAAAAAGCTATACGTGATATATCTCTGCGAAGTCAGTCCGTTCTGAGTCAAAAAGTGGTCATAGAAAGTGAAAGTTTTATAGACTTTTGGGCCAAAAGAAATAGATCTGCAAGAAATTCAACGAACAAGAAAAAGAGTCCAAACAATATTCAGTAAAATCAGTAGCCTGAATATCTGTATATGTCTTATTTAGAAAATCTATTTCATTATTGCTTGTCAACAAAATTTGAATTCTTCTCTTACAACTGATTTATTCACCCAGTTTCGAAGCTCATAAAGTTACAAGCGACTTGGAATAATTTTTATACACTTTATAAACATGAAACAAGTCAAGTTAAATTAAAGACAGAGATTTAGAAACGATTTTTTTACTCGCTTCCTGAGGTGCCAGAGTTCGGAATGTTGTACACTTATGTGCTCTGGATGACAATATACTATTCCGATATTTTCATAACATATTTATCAGTTAATCGACTCATTTAATTTATTTTTGACAACACCTGGTGCGCTGAGTTTGGGGAAAAATTCATATAAGATTCCATTATGTTTACAATAATTATTTATAAATTAAAGACTAAAAAGAGTATAAAATAATTAAAATAAAAATAATTAATTTTTAGTACGCTAATGAAAGTGTGTTTTTAGAAACTGTTTTCGTGAAATTTATTAAAATATTGCATTATTATCTGAAGAAGGATTTTTATAACATAACAGTATTTGAAGAAAGCCGAGATTTGTTGTAATTTTCTACAAAGTTACTAAAAACTTCAGAGAAAACGATGACATATTTTTTGAAAAAAACCGGACGAACTAATACTTTTCCGAGAACATAAAGCATCCATAGCAGAGTAATGAAAAGAGAGCAGTGGCAATGCTCACGTTCGTCTAGCATATGTTCTGAAATTCTACCCGACATGAGGAAAAAGCATTCATAATGATCTTGTTGAAATACAGAACCATTTTTTGAAAAGCCGAGTTTCTAGAATATAAGACTGAGTATTTTGCTATTTGTGCATCAGAATCCTTACTACGCTATAAAACAAAATGAAATTTTGCAAAACCCACATGCACACGAAAGTCATTTTTATCCCGAGTCCATGAAGTTAAAGATATTCGAAACCATGAGCATGAAAACTTCTTAAGAAATATGAAATGTTAGTTATTACAAGTGCAGAACTGACTTTCAGACACAAAGAAAAAAAAAGTTGCTTTTCATATGCCTATATGTCTTTATTATATCCGTTTCCTTTCACAAGAGTGTTTCATACACAATATTTCATTCGCAATTTTCCTTTGTATTAAGTTGAGTGCTCTATATTATTTTGAACTCTTGTCAGATAAAAAATTTCCATATTTTGAATATGAGACATCAACAAAACATTTGTGTTTTTTCTACCTTTACATTAGTCTCCCACACAAAATATCATATTCTATATAAAATAATATCTCTTTTAGAAACAATATTAAATATCTACAAGAGATTTCAAAATCCTTACAATAGTAGGGTTAAGCTCGATATTAAAGACAAACATGCATTTTTGATTTTATTTAAATGCCATTTTGACCATATGTTGGTTAGTGCTTGTATTGTTTGCATATTGTCACAGTTAATTCAATCCCACTTTTTTAACTAGATATTTTTCAAAAAATCGATAATTGTTTTTGATTGTTGGTCAAATCCATTATTTTTTCTGCATCTAATAGAAAGACATGAGTGCAATATCGTAGACTTACACAGTTATACAAATTATGTTGGAATATAATTATCATTAATAGTCTTCCTTCCTGATTGTCAGTACTTAGATCGCGTCCTTTTTTAATTTTCATCTATCTGTTTTTTGTCCGCTATACAAACGCGTTTACTCAAAGATGTGAGGGAACATCTGAACCTGAGAATTAAATGTATCCTACATTACTTAATTAGTATCAAGACTCGAAGTCAGTCCCCAGACTGAGATAATAGCACAAGGCCACAATTACCTAATTAAAAGTTAAAAAAAATTGATGAAATTTCTAAAGAAATTACATTAAACTAGAAATTTATGCTTTGTTTACTTAAATTACGAAGCGGCTGTATATTTCGGACCGTATTTAGATGACCAGATTTTCCACTCTTCAGACTACTCTACCACATCAACATGCAGGCGTCTAATGTATGCCAAACAAATCTAACCTGGATAATGCCCACATTAAATACGAATGTTTAGTGGTATTTCTTCGGGAGTTCAAAATTATGCAATCTCGAAATCATAACACACCGCGATGGACTGGTGGTTGTGTCTCAGCATCGAGACCGTAAAGTCACAGGTTCGATACACGATTCCATCAAAATCTGCTGTATATATCTAGAGCTCGCTAAATACTTCGAGGATAAATGTCTTTCCGATTCTGTCTGATACGGGCATTCGAAAAGACGTTTGCCAGCTTATGTTTCCTTCTTAGCTTCTGACACGCATCAGAATTACTATAGAACTCCAAGCATTTTAATTCCTATTATATGAATTTCCATTTATCCGAATCTATTTTAGGAGAAAAAGGCAACACTGGGAAAATAATAGTGGGAGCGTGGTCAGACCCACATACATAATTTAACCCATTACCTGCCCTTGTCCCGTTTTCTGAACGCTTTTTTTCTTTTTAGTTTCACCTAAACAGTGCAATTTTTAGATTTGATTGCTGCATCTGAATGTTGAGCTGACTGTTATAAACGGTTCAAATCCAAAAAAAATTTATAATTAAAATATTTTTGTTCTAATTAAAAATTAATCAATCAGTTTAATTAAATTTCAGAAATAGCTTTTTCTTTCATATTTCATTCATGTTATCATATCAAAGTAATTTTCTTTTGTAAAATTGAAACAATAGAGTTTTGGCGTATAATGGGTTAATTCTTGGATTCTTTATTTAATTGAACCTTGCAGCATTTCGTCACTTAACAAGCAACCTATCTCAATTTTTTGTAATTTCAAAGAGGAAGAAGAAACTGAATTTTTCGCAATCTATAACGAATAATTGTGACTTTTTTCACATCTTGTAGGAACATGCGGTCTCATATTCTTATCAAATGTGCAAAAAAATCAGAAATATTAGTTATTGGTTGAGAAAAATTCAGTTTCTTTCTTCCTCTTTGAAATTTCAAAAAATTGAGATAGGTGGAGTTGCTCGTTAAGTGACGATTTACAGCTTTTTGTACCTTAAATTTGTTAAACTTAATTTCGTGATTCAAAGTGAACTTTATTCCATGTCTGGCGTTAGCTTTACTTAATTTCTGAGCTTTATCGAATCAACCGAATTTCCGCACATCTGAATCGACGCTATCCCCGTTTAATTTGGATAATCGGAGTTTTACTGTATAATTACCCTCCCAAATTAACCTCGCATGTAGCTACAAAACTAGACATTAACATAAATAAACGAAACGAAGCCAAGACAGCATTTCCAACCCACTGTGGACACTATACCAGATGACTTTTTAAGAAATATTCTTCTAAAATAATCTAAAGACCTGTTATGAAAACAAAATATTCAATCGTTTTTTCCCCGAAGTGTTATGTAAACTTCCGATTCCGTACAAAACTATAACTCTTCTTTTACAAAGAGCACCGAAAGATGTGCATCGCACAATAATCCCAAGAAAGAGCCAGAAATATCCTTGTATAAACACGTAAATCTATACATTTTTCCATTAAAGAATTTTCATCGAAATATCTGAGAGTTTCCACCAACGCCAGTTATATTACAAATCTCTTTTTCGAAAAAGAAATGACGCATCTTGATACGCTTTTTAAAAGAAGAAAATACATATATATAATCTAGAATGCACTGTATGTATCATTTGCTGTAGCATTAAATCCCAAGATGAAAATCCTATATCTTTTTGCTTGCATACAAGAAAGATGAAGAAAGATTAGGTGTAAATACTAAACTTGGAGGCACGTTTTTGCGTAACTCACGACCGACTGCTGTGAGATTGAAACTTACTTCGAAGAATTTAAATGCATTAAACCATCTAAAATCAGGGATGAATTCTAAGCAAGTTTCAACTTCGAAGATTTTTTTTCCTATATGAGATTCACGAAGGTATTCCTTTTCTGAAGTGGGAAAGGAATAAATGTGTAACAGTGCATTTTTAGGAAAGCTTTAAGATATTTATAGGAAGTGTTGAATATAAAACGATTCGAGGGCGTTTCATTTACTGATCCAAAAGGACGTAGAGTTCCTACAATTTATTCCAATTTCTTCTATTTAATCTTATCAGTAGTATTTAATTATATTTATAATAACAGAATTAGAAGTAATACTAAGCAAATTCAACTTGCCAGAATTTTTTTTCCATATAAAATTCATGAAAGTATTTCGTTTCTTAAGTGAAAAAAAGTAAATTGGTAATTGTATTTATAGAACGCCTTAAGATATATACGTTTTAGGAAGTGCTAACCCTACAAGATATAGTTACGTTTAACGCATTAGTTATACTTTGCATTTTTTAATCAATTTGCATAATTCAATAATTAATGAAATAAGCTATATCTACGTTTCCGATTTCAAATAGGAGAATAATTTTAGTAAAGAAATTTTATAACAAAGAATTAGAAGAAATCGATCGATAATCAATAAGGAATTCTATGCAAATTCAACCCGGAAGATATTTTTTTTTCTTATGGAATTCAGGAAAGTATTCATTTTCTAGAGTGGAAAAGGAATAAACTCTTTCTTTGTATTTATAAAAGGATTTTAGATTTACATATTTTAGAAAGTGTTGGCCTTACACTTTGTAATGATGCAAAGTTAATCAGTTACATATTTTACTTTTTTTTTATCAAATTGCATAATTAATTAATTAATGAATGAAATGATTTATTTATTATATATTTGATTTGAAATAGGTAAAGTTTCCAATAGAGAAATTTTAACTGGAGTTTTTTTAGTTGATTACAATCACAAATTTAATTTAAAATTTACTTTTTAAGTAATTTACTTACATTCTTTACCCTTATTTGCAAAGATTTGCACAACTGGTATTAAAACATCAAATAAATAAGTCAATAAATGTACAGAGTAGGGATAGAAAGAAAACGACATATAGAAGTTTCATGTATAAATACCAAAGTAATGTAAAAGCAGAATATCCCAAACTTCATTTACTTTGTCTTATAAACTAAATTAAACTGTTTGTTTAATACAAAAGTTCAAAGAAACTGGTTCATAATTACCATAGGAAACAAAAAAATAATGAATTACCCAAGGATTTTTTGAATTTTTTCAGAAAATAAATTTTATAATAAAATGCTGGTTTATTTACTTTGTCGACGGTTTAAATCTGTAAGATATACATTTGTATAGCAACTTTTTTTAATCTTCAAAGAAGTTTATTCAAATTATATTCTGGCAAATCTGAAGCAAAACTTAAGAACAGGTGATGTTGAAAGACTTTTTCACTGAAAATAATAAGAGAAGAATGTTTCCTCATTTTAAAAATAATCTATTTTTTATTTTCTCGACTACTGCATGTTTTACATCCTCGGCTATAACGAAAACAAATTTTAACAGCACGTTTTTGGTCATATTATAAGCTAGTTTTATGTAGGTCAGGGATAGAAACTGCATGTAAGGGAAGTTGAATAACGACACAGAGTTCCTGTTTTCACGCAAATTACCCCTCTTTTTTTAACTTTCTCCATAAGTTAATTTCTTTACATTGTTTTCTTTTCTATCGTATGTTCAAAGTTTGTCTAAAATTTTCCCAGTCATTTTTCTATGATAACATTCTGAAGTTTAAAAAATACTTTAAGTGGTGCTGTAATGTAATCGATATATTTAAAGGGGTAGAAAGATATTATGACTTCCATGTATTAAATGCTACACAACTGAGAATTACAAATTTTAAACCATTCAGTAACGTTTCTAGTGATATTACACCTTTTAAAATGCAGTTTTTCCCTTTTTTGGGGGGTCGCATAACTGAATAATGTATTTGCATTTTCGAACAAGCTTTATTTGAATTTCTTCTTCATGTTAAACAGAGAGCATAAAATTAAACAATCTGTCCTTCAGATCGATATATTTCCAACGAGTACTAAAAGTATCGTACGTGTTTTAAATAAAACTGTGTCCCAAATTTTATCCATTTAGCTATTTAAGTTTTGGAGTTATCGAGCTCACATGAACACGGACAGACAGACTTCCCGTGGACGGATTTTGTCCAAAATTTGACAGAAACCTACAAATTATGTGTAAAGATCACATACCGAATTTTATCCCTCTAGCCGTTCTTGAGTTATTGTGTTCACAGACACACAGACATAATTCCAAATTTGTGTTTTTCGGACTCAGGGAGATCTAAAACGTGGAGATTCCATCAAAATCTCTTCTCGAGTTCGAATTTTTTGACGATTACAACACTTTCTCTTTGTATACTTCGTATACGAGAAGGTAAAGAAATTAGCGAAAATTTGCGACTTCCACATATCAAAGTCATAGCAGGCGACACATATAAAGAATATACTTTTAGATGTTCCTTTAAGGAAATTCCGACTATTCTATACTCTTTCTTTATTTTTGTATATTAATAACTGAGTTCCCTTAATTCGAATTCTTCCACTTTAGTATGCACTCTTTGAGTCAAACACATGAAATCATTCGTTTTAGTACCAGTTTGATGCATTTACAAGGAGTTTTTAAGGATTCGTGTGAAGAAGCTCTGCAGAACTGTTCAAATAGATGATTTCCATCATTCTGATATTTTCTTACATAAACTATGTCATCCTACAGAAATGATAAAAAGGTGTTTCAACTTACTCAAATACAACCATTGACAAATAAGTTAAAAACAAGCAGCATCACACTTACCTAAAAGAAAAAATGTATATTAGTATTTTATACTATGTCCAAAAAATAAAAACGCATTCTGAAAAACTATGATGTTTATCAAATACATATTTAAAAACGAAAAATATAAGAATTCTATCTCAAATTATTTAGAAGAAATTTTAAAGCATAGAGTATTTTAATATCAGATAACCAGCTTATTATTATTGCTACAAAATACTGAAATTTGCTTTCACCAATTTTATTATTTGCTATTAATCCTTATTTAACAGGACAACTATTTAAGAACAAAAATTCACAACCGCCATATGTCCAGTAATGCTTTTTTGAAAAAATTAACAGGACATTTTTAATTCACCCACTTGTATTCCATATCGCTTTTGGCAATGTAACAGTTTTATTATGACAGTTACACTAAAAAGAAGTGACGTGACTAATTTTTATTTATTTATTTATTTTGCTTCACGTTTTCAACCAGTATACTATTACTTAGAACATATCTTTTTTTAATAACCCAAACGGGATTTCTCTATTTGCAGCAAAAAGAATGTGAAATAGAACACATATGATATAACCAAAAAGAGTTTTGTATCCTATTTTATAAATGAAACACACAATACCCAATAATGCTAACGTTTCTAAAATTTATTAAGAAAATTCACATCCGATTTTAAATAACTATGCTTCTAAAATCTTTACAAAAAGAAATGATATATATAAGGCTCATTTAAAGCATTATCACAAGAAGAAAAAGAATTTTCGAATTGTGCCTTTACTTTCAATACATTTCAATACTACTTAAATGGAATAAAATGTTTCTAAATACACCTACTCACTTATCCGCTAAATTTCCAATATATGAAATGTTAATTTTTATACTTTCTCTCATTGGCAAACTGAAAGCTCACTCTTTGAATTAAAGGAATTCCGAGTATATTTACTGTAATTGATAAGAGAATTTAGTGGTACTGTTTAAATAGAGTAATTCTGGATTAAATGCGATGTAAGTCACCCTAATCATTTAGCAACTAATGTTAAATTAAACAAATTTGATGCAAATGTTTAATTCCTGTAATTCGGTTCTTGACTCGGCAAAAATCTTTAATCTAGGTATTAGTATATCGTTCTTTGTACTCACCTGTCAATTTTATGATCATATGAATCCGCTTTTCATCCTTTTCTTATTTAATAGCTAAGTTTCATATTGATTTTAATCATACAACTTTTCTAACAAATTTTAGAATTCCAAAATAATCAATATCCAAACAGTTTTTGCATATTATTTTTAACAAAGAAGTAAGATTGTGTCGCGAGATGGTTAAGTTTAGTTATATTAATGTTTTGAAGCAACACGTGGACTATATCGTGAAATGGTACCAACACGGTTTTGTGCACAGAGGTGTATTATTGTGCTGGCTAACAGTGAAAGCCAGCAATTTCTCGAGTTACCAACATTAGCGTCAAGATAAAAAAAAAGCTGCATTTAATCGTTAGCTAGTAGATTGCACATCCTTGCAAGAAAGTGTATTGGTACCCTCTCATTCAACCTCACTATATACTACAGGTATATACGAATATTTACCTGTTTCTATATTTATATGGGTGACTTTTTTGTACTAACATATCTATCTTAACTTATTATGGGTCCAATAAATATTTTATAGAAATTTCGGTCTTTTATTTCAAGTTTTCGAGTCTCCCAAATAAGGCGTGACTTGAAGATTAATAGTCAAGAAAACGATTACAGAAGTAATCAAACATCTGAAATGTTAAACCGTTATATAAAATGGCTTCTTGAGCTACTGAAAAGTAAAATTAATATAGTTTCAAGTATTCCTTAATCCTACTTAAATTCTTCAAACAAAAACTACAAAGAAGAAAGTAGAAACCGGAAAAGTATGAGAAAAACCCGTATTTGTGATTTAAACTACTTGAAATAAAAAAAATTCATAAGCCAAATGAAACCCTCTGACCAAACTCACTCTAAATTACAAGATACTTTCATGATTAGAAATATAATTTACGCATTCGGAAAAATTTTATTAATGAAATTATGGAACCGATCACCGATTATTTATTTCATCATTACGTAGTTATTTACCTTCCCTACAAATAAGTTTAATAAAAATTTAAGTATTCGGGCATTTAAATGCTATAAACGAAAGATAATTCGCAGAAAATAAAAAAAAACCATCGAAGAATTACAGAAAAGAAAATGCACTTTCGATTAAATCACTTGAAGGCAAAGAAATTCACAAGCCAAATGAAAACCTGGCGATTTCTTTCAGTCCAAATTCAAAGAGACTTTCATTACAAGAAGGAATAAGTATCATTATCCGCGGAAAGACCGACATAGATATTCCTGGATCTTGCAATAACTCTTAGAAGATAGATAGCTTAACGGTTGTAAATTACAGGGTTGGACCTATTGACCAAGTTTTTTGACTCCGATAAAATACCTAAAAGAACTGTAAATACAAAAGACTTGACCATAAGTTACTTGAACCATTTTCTTGCAAACACAAAATGGTAAGCGAAAAAATGCCACAATCTCTGTTATTTTTATTATGCATCCGTACATTGAAACCGTTTTAAAACAACATTTCAGTCTTGGCGGTTGATACGGAAAATGTTCTTTACGGTCTCTAATCATTACTTTCCAGGAACAGTATTAGACTTGTAAGGAAATGATAAGAAAATTACTTAATGCAGCATACTGATGGATACATTGCCGATAGTTAGTTGACGAATGTGTCAGAGCAAATTTCTGCAAGCGGTAAATTAAGGGTTTTTAGGAAGCTGTGGAGTCTTTCACTCCTATTTCCGAGTTTATTGTTAGCATATCAAGCGACTAAATGATACTTCTCTGACAATCTTATCTTTTAATAGGAGTTTAATTTTGATAAATTAAGATATTGGAAATAAACTCTAGATTTCGCTTTTGTTCAAGTATCCACTTCTAAACGCAAGTAAAAATATGGTTGACGAATTTGTTTCTAATGCATTCAAAATATGAAAAGTTGAGCTATACAGTAAGTATTAATGTTAATAACAATAGTTTTGGTAAAATAAAGCGGTTTTTAGTTTAATTACAACTTTAAAAATCTTTCACTTAATCGTTTAAATTTCTCTATATAAAAATATTCATTCTTACACATGAAATAAATGTTTACTTGTTCAGTCCATCATAAATAGCAAATACGCTTCAACAATCCTAGAAGTTTAATACTAGAGCAGCTTTGTGACTTATTTAAACTTTTAATTTAATATGGTTTAAATTCAAATAAAAAAGCAGATTTACATACATGATTTTGATATTTAATAGATGCCTTATGGCATAAAGTTGAACATTATGGCGAGCATATTAACTATTAAAAATATATAAATTAATTACCAAGAATATAAATCTTTAAAAATAAATTCGCTATAGGAACTGAATAATTTAAAAATTTAATTAAAAACAGTTTTAAAAACTCACTTTTATTAGTTTGCTAAACAGCAGTATCTTTAAAAATTGATTTCTACTTTTTAATCTTAAGATATTTTGATTCCCAAACTCACTACGAGGTGGTGCCACTGGCACGGAAATAATGTTTAATTTAATTAACGACTTACTGATAATTAAGTTCTTAAAATAATAAAATATTGTATTGTCATCGAAAATAAACAAGTGTACAAAATTTCAAACCTCTAGAACATCAGGGAGTGAGTGAAATATCGATTATAAAGTTGCATCTTAACAAGCATGAAACAAGTCAAGTAAAAAGTGTTTAAAAATAATGCCAACTTAGAAACTATCTCTAATATTAGATTATTGATACGGTATCTACGTAATTCCAAATTCTAATTTGTATTCATAACATAACCTTATATTTGTGCATAGAGACATAAAAGTAAAATAACAGAAATTCATTTTTAAAGAATCAATTTCATTCCCATCAGGTGAAATGCAAATAAAATAACTAGTCATTTAAGTCGCTATAACTATTCATCATCAGTCATCATTATTCGTGCCTTTGAAGCCAGATTTTTTCTTCTGTCTTAAAATACCCGAACACACTTAGTTAAATTCACTTTTAAAACTTGAAAATCTTCTCGACAAACCAAGGAAATAAAAGAAAAAGATTCAATAATTATAATAAAGGTCACAAAGCTTGAAAAATTTTAGCAAAAAACACTAACGGCATAGAATGAAGAAATTTAACTCGCGTATCTCGAAATTATGACAAATATTAATTTCTGAAGCACTTCTAGTGAATCAATAAAGAAGTTCAATAAGAAAATAACTTCGTACTACGACAGATTTACTGTGAAAGAGAAAAACGATAATTCTCACTAAAAGAGTACAGATAAAATTGTTTCGATTTTATGAAAAAAGAATTGTCAAATTAGTCACTAGTTATTAGAATATTTCAAAAGATGTGGAATTTTTCTTTCACAAAATGAAAAATTATTGATAACGGATTTGTTATTTCAAGCGCTTAATGTCTTTATTGTTTACAAAGATTTCAAAAATGTAAAATTAAATGAAATGTAATTTTTCAATTATAACCCGAGACGCTTTGAGAAATTATATTTTTTTTCTCGTTGCATAAGAATGAAAGCGATTTTAAACGAAATAAATTTTATTCCTTTCCAATATTGGTAAGCAGTTCAAATCAGATTAAATTATTTTTACTGTTTACTTAAATTTCGAAAGTTAAAATATAAGACTTTAAAATTGAAGATTCAAATTTCAATTTTGCTAAAGGCACAGATTGTGAACATTTTAATGATTAAATAATTGTAATAAATTAAGGATAATAATTCTTTAAAGATGCTATTTCTTTACTCAGTAATGAATTCATATGGATCTAAAGGTTCTCAAAACATAATGCATTAAACTTTTAAAATAAACTTGTTATCTAAACTTAGTTGTTTTTTCTGAAATTTTTTATTTCATAAAGCAACTGGAGGTAATTACTGAGGGCCCAAAACCCATTTATTCATTAAAGAAAATCAATTTATTTCAATATAAAAATCTGAATGCATTTCAAAATATATTCATAATCAGTTTCAAACGCTATGTGATGAAATGCCAATTTCTATTAAAAGAATTTTTGTATTTTGTTCTTCATATAACGAGACAAACGAAATAATTATAAGATTTCAGTTTTAGACATGATGATTGTGCTTTTCTTAAATCATAATTTTTTTCGATGTACTTTTCTTGGAAGAATTTTAAAATCTGTCAAACTTTGTTTCAGTTTGCTTTAATTATCTAAAATTTCCCAATTTTGAAGATATATTGAAGCTGGTCTTCAGTTATATCTTCCATCATGGAAAGTGCCCTTTAACTTTTCCGACTGACATTTAGGTTTTAATATTTACTCAATCTTAGGGCTTCCACATATGTATTATTAAATTAATCTCTTGAAATTAAAACCAACATTTGTTGCACAGGTTTCTTTTCCTTCAAAATGTGGGAAAGTTTAAACGAGTTTCAAATATTTTTATACGGAACTTATATAAGCTTAATTATTCAACGAACAATTTTTAGTTAAGCTTTAAAGATGTTCACATTAAATAGACTAGTAGTTATTTTGATTAACAATCAGTTTTTATCATTTACACGTTCTGGAGACTTCCCACAAATCTATTATTAAATCTGTCTCTTGAAATTCAATGAACATTTGTTGCACAAGTTTTTTTCCCTTCAAAATGTGGTAAAGCGTAAAAGAGTTTCAGATATTTTTATATTGAAAATCTACTAAGTCGTTTCATTCAATGAACAGTTTTGAGTTAAACCCAAAATGTACTCGCGTTAAACAGACTAGCAAAAAATGTTGGTAAAAAGTTTTTGTCCGAAAATGTAATACATAGGCTGATGAGTACTTTAAGGTTTTTTCTGTGAAATTGTTACAGAGATATTCAAGAAGATATTGCTTTGTTTTACATCTTATCTTTGCAAGTCAATTTAATAATCTTTTATGAAAACGATATAAAAGAATTTCAAGTTTCTCTATTGAATTTCACAAATATTCATCGTGGGTTTTCTTGCCAAATCCAGATACACAGGAAGAAAAGGGAAAATTTTTTGTTTGTGATGATCAGAAATTCCTCAAAATGTGTTTTTGATCCCTGTTAGCAATTCCATTAAATTCTAACATTCATTTCAAATTATTACTTCTTTTGTAGTATGAATATACTGACCATAATGCAAAATATGTTTTCATCTTGAGGAATTCAGGCTGTTCATAATTCATTTGCGATTTCTCTCTTTTATTTTCCAATACCTTTATACAGATTAAATTTAGTTTTGAATTTGCATTCCTTTGCGATTTTTCTGATGAAAAGAAGTTAGTTTTCGAAATGAGCTAATTCAAACATTAGTTTCCATCTGGGGAAAACGAATAAGAGAAATGTCACGTTATTTTTTGTCATCATTGAAAATATTCGTTTTTTAAAGCTTAGAAATCGTTTCTACAGTTTAGTTTCAATAAAATACCAAAATTTTAACAATCAGATTCAAATGCTTATTATTGTATAATGCGTTTTATTTAGTTTTAATATGATTACTATCCAAACGGTTATATAATATATTTTGTGAATTGGACACGGTATTAAATTATTTCAAAGGAAGTTCAGCTCATTTATAATAAACAACGAAATCTTTTAACTAGCTGATTTTTTTAGTAGATACGTTTTGTTCATTGAAGCAATTACGTATTCTATTCCATTTCTATATACATTGCTTATAAAGATATAGAATCATCAGAAGAAATGAAAATTGTTTTTCATTTCTTAATTTACTGAAGTAACACCATCGTATATTTTTCATGCAATTGTATAACTTATTCTGTGTCATGTACTATATTCAATTGAATTATTTCGCATATTTCTCAAATTATGTTGGTCTTGTATTCTTATATAACATTTATTTTTTACTATATTTGTTTGTTTCTTTGATGAGTTTGATTTTCAAGACTTATAATAAGTCACTATATTAAAAAAAAATATAACAATAAATTATATTGAAATAAAGTTTTTTATTATAATTATTAGTTGTTCCTTTTTTACGTTTCATTATCATATATGTTTAGAAAATTCTTAGAATAAGCCATTATAAAAAAGTTAAAGATAATTATAATGTTAAAATAATATAACTAACGAGAAAATTATTATAATAGCCTACTGTCTGCAAATTAAAATCTCAAGTGATATCCGATAATGTCAAGTGAATATTTTTTACAAAAGGATTTTTTAAATTTTAATAATCCTAAATTCTTCTATGGAAAGGACTATAGAGCTTAATAAAGTTATGGAATATATCAGACAGTTTTGTATGTAATTAAAATTCTCATTTGTCAAATTTTGTTGATGCCTTTCAAAAGATACAGTTTAAGGAATATTAATGGAATTCCTCTGAACTAATTATCATAATTCTTCTTGATCTTATTAATTATGTGCATTACTTAACTCTAAAATGCTTAATGAATCAACACAGAGAATTAATTTAATGAGTAAGTAAGAATGGATACCGTCAATTTGAGAAAAGAGAATGGGACCAATGCTCAGTAACTATTTTGGATAGTTGGGCGAAAGAGTTTTGTCATAAACTGCCAATTGCATTATTTTCGATATTAAAACATTATCCTAAATCGATTTACCAAACGATTATTAACCTCAAAAAGTATAAGTGTGACATTGTTATATCTTTTCTAATGGATTCAGCCCTACTAAACACGTAATGTTTCGATTTGGCCCAAACAACCTTATTCTTTGCTATTAGTAACATAGAATGCAACTCAATTGAAAAAATTATTACTAATTATATAGAAACTGCCGGAACGGAAATTGTTGAAATCTTGTATTGAATTAATTGTATTTAATTTCTAATTAGAATTTATTAATTTTTTTCATAGAAGTATGATTTTGTAGAGTAGCTCATATAAAACAAACAGTGCGTGATTTTAGTTTAAAATGTGTGTGTGTAGGAATTCTTAGAATTGAATAATTACTTTTGGAAACATATTTTTAACGTGGAAATAAACCTTAAAAAACGTGCTCTATTTACTTGACGTTAAAGTCATTTAACGAACGAAATTATTAATATCATCGAACAGCTCATAACAAGTTTTCTTACGCTTTGCTACGACGTCACGCCATTGATCTCCTGAAAGATACGCGTTATCTGACCATGGTTCAAAATTACGATGTCTGACCCCTAAGTAGCTCTCGTGTTGCTCAGAAACGGTACGTTAATGTAACTAAATTAAATCAACTAAACCTGTAAGGTGCGGCATGCATTATAAAAATTAAATTCATGTGAGCATGAATCGAGCCCGTTATTTGAAGTATTCGAAAAGTATCAAGAATGGAATGCAGTTTTTTTTCTTCATTAAATTTAGAAAAAATTAATAAAAATTAATTTTAATAAAAAAAAGCGTACTACTGTATAGTTGGTAAAGCGTTATGAAAAATGGCAGCCTATTTAATTGCAATAAAAAGTTTATAAAAATTTTAAATATACTTTTATATTATATTTTAGACACCAGATGAATCATGTGCTGTGGGTTTGAAATCGATAACATTTATTCAGAGCTGTAAAATTTTACATTTGCAAAATAAATGTATAAATCTTCGAAATAAAATTTCCAATCAAACCTCCCATTTTTGAGGATGAGAATAGGAAAATTTCAAACATCTTATCCGTGATTTTCCTTTTTTAATATCTTAGCCCCTACAATGAAATTGCATGATATTTTCTAGATAGTTATTTAATTACTTCCTTAATTCGTTGGTTATGAATAATTCAAATTATTATCCAATACACCCATCACGCCATCCATTCAAGCTTATTAATAGATGTTTATAATAATAATTCTCCTCAAAAAGAATTCTAGGCACTGGTTTAACACCCTAAGAAAGAAAAAGGGTCTCTAAGATACGCCTGCACTTCAAATCACTTCTCACAAAATCCAATGCAATTTTTCTAAATATTATTGTAAATAATATGCCTATAAAGAATATAGTTTCTATATCTCATTTTCTGAATCCAACTCACAAGCACTCAATATTTGATAAAGTAAAAACACGTCATAAAGGGCTGATAGACATTCCATAAAGCCAGTCACTTATAGGTACATGTATACCTTCCCAACTTGTAGATCAAGCCTCCACTTCAAATCATTTCCCACAAGATCAGCATAATTTTATTTGATTTTATTAAAGATAATTTGTCTATCGAGAACACAGATTCAGAAAATCAGATATAGGAACTAAATGACAAGCACATCAATATTTTATGAAATTAAAACGCCCCTTAATGGAAGTAGACGGTATTCCATAAAGTCAATCACTTGTAGGTCTAGACCTTCCCCACTTGTAAGTGTAGACCTCTCGAAAAAGAATTCCAGACACTGGTTTAACACCCTATGAAAGAAAAAGGGTCTCTAAGATCAAGCCTCCACTTCAAAGTACTTCCCACAAAATCCAATACAATTTTATTATTAGAGAGCGTCACGCCAGGCCTCAGAGATCGACTCTTTTAATAACTTTTTCTCCTTCTCTCTCCTTCCTAGATTCTGGAAGGTTGCGTGAGGATATTCATTTGTGCGTCGAATTCGGGAAAAGGTTTCCGAAAAGATTCCAGAGAGATGAGTTTAGTGGTCGATGCAGGAAAGAAATAGCGATGAAACAGGTTCGAGGCGTATAAGTGGATTAATCTCAATTTAGAAAGAGCTTCAAGCTTATTTCAATCCTACTTTTTTCGGGGTTGAAGCAGAAGGGGTTAGTCTTCGACAGCGCCAGTGTGTGGTTTCGCACGTTACGTGTGTAGAAGAGCTGCAGGTTGTAGCGATCTTTCACGCTTCGTGTCAAGGATAGAGCTGGAGATTCGTTAATCGATTGACTTTGTTAATGGAACGAAGTTTCGTAATTGTTGCGGAAAGTCGTGTTTTTGAAAGTGAGCATACATGTTGCGAGTAGCTACTTGTTTACTCTACTTTTATGTTAAAATGCAGCGCAACTGTTGCAATCTTCTAATCCTATTTATAAAATGTTATATTTCAAAATTTGTAACTCCTTTATACTGTTATTGCACTGCAAAAGTTTCTTTGAAACCCTTGTTTAGTATTTAAATAGGATCCAATAATTGAATTATTTTATTAAATAATGCATATTGAAAACGTAACAGTAATTAATCTGAGTATGAATTCTGTCGTAATATTTTGATCCTAATGGTAGATAAAGTTGTAAAATGATAAAAAAAAGTTTCCAATCTTGACAGCAACATTTAACGCAAAATTTGGCTTCAAAACTTCATTTAGTATTTTATATTAATTAATTGATTCTTTTTTATTAAATATTAAATTGAGCACTATTATAAGTAACTAATTTGAATTAAAATTATAAAAATATAAAATTTTAATAATCACCAGCAAGGGTTATTTTAAATTATGAAGTAAACATAAAACATAAATCATAACATTTATTTCAAAAATTCCAAAAGAATCTTTTCCTTCAGTATAACGACATCAAATAATATATATAATAATATAAAAATTGCAAAAAGGTATCAAATGGAAGCAATAGTTTTCTAAGGGCCTAAACTTAATGCAAATATTTTTTTTAATTTTTTGCCCTGTTTTTTTAATGCCTGGTGTAAGTGCATAAGTCTTTTGGGGAGAAAAAGGGAAATTGATGTACTGCAGTTTTAAAATTTCTGTTATAATATGCAATAATATCTGTTCTATATTCTTCACACACGTTTCGAACAGTGTAATGTTTTTAAAAATTTATCTAAGACACTGCCGAAAAAATACCACTTAATTCTTATTGGCCAAAAGGAAATAAATAAAATCGTTAGTTACGATTAACTTTATGAAGTAACCAGAATTCACATGAAAAATATTGTAATCTTTTTTTCTATTCTCAGTCAAACGTACTTAAAATCAATACGAAAAAAATTAAAAGAAATATTAAGTATGCCTTCGAACGTTATTCTATCATAGACATAAAAGAGATTTACTACTCTTAATGCTGCATTTCTAATCGTTTTGAGTTTTCCTCCCCATAATCTATGGAGTTTCTAGTGAAATAAAGAGAGAGACTAAAAACAAATTATTGAAGCCAGACATATATTAAAATCTGAAACTATTTACATTAATCGCTCAACGTACGAATACCTCATGTAAAATACTTAGAAGTAATTGTTTTATTTTCAAGAAAACAAGAATCACAGGCGAGGATTCTTAATGTCAATAAATTCACTTTCCCCCTCTTAAGTTACTGATGCCTGTTGATAGTCAACACACGCCAACTTTCCACAATTTCGTGCAACAAGCCCTATTCCTTATATTCTTGTCTAGAATACAGAAAACGTGGCAAAACTAGATCGTTAAAGGGAATAAAAAAAACAGTCTCAACAAGCATTAGAGGAGAAGTTATTACTGTTCAAGTAATTTGAGAAAAAGCATTCTTCTTGTAAGAAGTTTAATGTGACTGTTAGGCA
Source organism: Araneus ventricosus (assembly GCA_013235015.1). Classification (NCBI taxonomy): domain Eukaryota; kingdom Metazoa; phylum Arthropoda; class Arachnida; order Araneae; family Araneidae; genus Araneus; species Araneus ventricosus. The sequence continues at coordinate 84,442 of BGPR01000474.1, forward strand.
ATAGAGTTTAAATGTTTCTTCCATCACCCGAAAGCTGTAATGCAACAGTGTGTGGATATGAATCTGAAACAGTCTAAAAGAGTAATAATTCTTTTAGAATTAACCTGCAGATTTTCAAAATTTTACGGAGTATTATCATTAGATTTATGCAGTCGAGTAAATTATAAAATTTTGTAATGCATAAGAAACCTTTTCTAAATCTTAAAAACATTTTTCTCTAATCAATCTAAATGCTTTTCTAAAATCTTTTTCTAAATGTGTTTCAACTATTTTTGACATCCTTATTTTTTGTTTAAACAAGACAAATGTTTGACTTAAATCACATTTTTAATTCACAACCTAGGTAACATTGTTTCTTTGGTTCCCGTAAATCTCCGTACTTCATTTGCATTTTCATGTCCGTTAATTCAATAAAGTTGTATCATGTTCACTTGGCACACCTCAAGTTCACACCGCCAATTGAATTTTGGAATCCATTGTGTATCCTTCAGGAGGTTTAGTTCGATTACATTAACGTCCCGTTTCGATGCAACGCGAGGATTATTTTGAAATGGCCCTCGTAATTTTGGACAATGGTCAGATGACGAGGACCATTTCAGGTATCTTCCTCTCCAAACTCCGTCACCAAATCAACGGGAACGCGTTAGATCTTCAGATCAAATTCGAGCACCTAGACCACATAAACAGCCGATCATTGCTGGACTGTTTGTTGTGGGCTTTATGGCACAATAGCATGTTAGGCTATACTGCGCCAGACCTATCATTGCTGGAATCGGGTTTGGAACCTTGTACCCTCAGATCCCAAAGTCGAGTCCTTATCACCAGGTCATCTAGGACCATCATTCAGGAGAAAAAAGGACGTTACGCCAAAGCGGAGAATCAGGCAATGTGTTCTTCTGTTCGATGGCATATGCAGTATCGTTCTTCTTGTATCTGACACACAATATGAATTGACTCCATTATATATTCCATTAAAGGTATTCAAATGCAAACCATGTGTCTCTTTTGATCAGGTTCTATATGGAAACCGCCTATGAATAGCAAATCTGTATGCATTGATGGCCCTATCTCACAAAACAGAACACAAAAGAATTATTTTTTAAAATTTTTAAAGGTTTTAGTAATTTCAGAGTTCAGGATTTTCGTTTTCAGAAATGCATCAGACTCGAAAACGCATCACAATTGGATCAGGAGCTGTTTGGAATCTTTGAAAATAAGATTTCTGATCACATTCACAAAGAAAAAATTTTAAAAGAAAATGAGTCATTGAAAGAAAAGTAGAATAATGTATTAAATTAAATGGTCTTTTAATATCTATAATCTGCCTTCCTTTCCTGCATTTTTATTTTATCGACTACTAGCGGAGTACCAGGAATTGCCCGGTCTGTTTCAGGTCAAAATATTTTGTAAGACTGGAAACTGAATTATTATTTATAAATAATATAATGTTTATTAATGTTATTTTGTTGCGGGAATATTTTGCGAGAATCAATTTTTCTATGAAAAGATCCATAAAATAATAGTACAAAAATTTCTTTCATTTATCTTATATCATAGTACACAATATTATATATATTTCTTGTATTATTAGCTAATTTTGGGGAACAACTTATCTTTTAGGAACCTTTACCATAAAACTCGCCAAATTTGTCCCAGCCATTCTACATAAATATCTCTCCATATTTTATCGGTAGTTATCATCCTAAGGGGTTGTTTTTAAAAAATTAGCCATTCCATATTTTTAGTTCGACATGTTGAAACCTGCGAGTTATGCATCATATTGATTAATCCATTTTTTTAAGTGTATTTAAGAGACATTGCCCCAACCTACCCTCAAGGCTTAGGGCTTATTTACTCACAACAGTGCTTCATGTCGGTTAGAAAGGAATATGCGTACCAAAATTTCATCAAAATCTCTCCAGCAGTATCGAGTTTCGTGTCAATCGCCCTGTATTTTTGCTCCACCCTACTTGAGGTATTGAGTAAATATTTGTGCTAAATTTCTTTTATTTGGCTTGTGAGGAACAAATGTATAATGTTTCATCAAATGGCCCAAGTAGTATCAAATTTCATGTGAACCACCACCCTACTCTAAAGACAGATTTTATTTCCACATAAAGTATTTTTAATCAGTCTCTGAGAAACATATGTACAAAATATCGCCATAGCCATGCACAACAGCATGTTAATCGGCCCTTCTATTTACGTGTATTTTGACAATTTTGCTCTACCCATCACTGAAGAAATGGATTACCGTTTATTTACCCAAAAACTACTTTTAGTCAGCCTAACAGGAATATATGTACCCACTGTCATTAACATTGTACCAGTTATATCAAGTTTCATGCCAATCGACCCATTTATTAAATGCATTAAAATTACTTTACCCACATTTTCCTGGGGCATTAAAATATCGTTTATTTACCTCTGTAGTACTTTTAGTTGCCTAATTAGAAGTATGTGTAACAAATTTCATAAAATTCGTCCAAGCCACTCAAATCGGCCTATTTGTTATATATTTATTTTGGAGAATTTGTTCCTCTCTATCCAGAGGAATTGTGTTAAGGCATATTTACCCCTACAGTTTTTCAAGTCGGCTAATGAGGAACCTGTGTACCGAGTTTCATCAAAATCGTGGAGCATGTCAACCGGCCTATTTGTTACATGTATTTTGGAAACTTTGGCCCACCCTGCCCTGAGGGACTGGATTAGGGCTTATTTACTCCTATGGTACTTCAAGTCGGCCAATGAGAAATCTGTGTACCGAGTTTCATAAAAATCGCGAAGCATGTCAAATGGCCTATTTGTTGCATGTATTTTGAGGAGTTTGGTCCACCCTGTAAAAATTACGTTATTATCAACATTTAACTCATTTGCAAGAAGTAGCCTTTCCCAGAAGATAATTATTCACCGAACATTACTCCTATAGGCGGTTGTGCTTACCATGATTTTGACCGGTGCTCTGCCCATAAGAATGAGTTAGCAGTACTCTTACAATGCTAAGATACACCAAAAACTTAATTTTACCGAAAACACCAACGGCCATTTGATATTCAAGAGATCTTTATATATCGCATAATCATGCGTAACTGTAAAAAACCTTATTTTTATACTTAATAGAAAAAGGTACTTAAGTGCTAGCACCAAATCGGAGCTTTAGACTCAGTACTACCGTAAATTAGGGGCTCTCACATATTCTAACAAACGATTCTTATGTTTTTACACCAGACTAAGAGAATGTATTAAATTAAATTGATATATCACTAACTACCTACTAGTATACTGACTCAGTACTATCACAAATTAGTGGCTCTCAGATATTCTAGCATAAATGTTTCTTATGCTTTTACACCAGAGTCAAGAATGAAATTAAATTGACATATTTCCTCATAAATTGGTAAAATTACGTTTCATAACGTAAGGAAAAGAATTTTAAAGAACATAAGAATCTTTATACTCTTAGTATGCGTTAATGTCCAAATAAAAGAATAATGGTGAATATCACAAAGGAGCGATATTTTCAGATCGCCTTACGAAGCAATAAATACGCGTCTCATAGCTGGGAATACTTATTTATGAGTATGGCTTCGATTATTTTGTATACATTTAACTATCAGATATGCTTTTTGTACTTCAATGGTAGAAATGACTTGAATACGAAAGCAAAGTATGAGCTTAAGGCCCAGAGTTACCACAAACTAGTGATTCCCAGATATTCTAACATAAACGTTTATCTTTTGTTATTTCTTCACCCGAAAGAAAAGCATAACTTTCATTGGCTAAATCCGCACTCTTCTTGCTTTGGTAAATATCTCGTGGCTTAGGCACCAAATCGGCTTTACCCTCTATTGTAAGATACAAAGGAACGTGCTTTGTAGATCAAGAGACGAAGAAAAATGTAATCCTTCCATCCTTTTCTCGATCGATTGGGGGGAAGGGGGTAGCAAAATCTTTCGAATTTGGTCATAGAATGTCGGAAATTGAATATTTCATTCGTGGAATAAGAGAATGAATGTGGGCTGTCGTCTAAGCCCAACAGGGGGGAAAAACACTTTATTGTCAAAGAGTGAAACGTGGTCTAACTACCTTATAGCATAATCTCCGAGCACAATGGCTCGAAGAATTTCTTTTAGGTTTCTTGTGGGGAAATATCGACTCCCTCTTGGCAAAATGATGATTTGACTGACTGGAGGTCCATGCCAAAAACCGCCGGCGTACCGGAATCCATTATGACTCGATTTTGGGCGCTGTTTTTTTCCTCCAACCGAAGTAGCCAATAGCTTATCGATATTGCTTCTAGTCAGAAGCTAATATATAACATTCTTTGATACTAAATGGGCACCTTTTATGGCGTGCATTGAATTTTAAAAGGCTCTTTATTATAAATGGAACTTGTGATACTTTTAAAATTGACTTCCAGAAGCAATCTTTTGTTACGGTCAGGAAAATTCATTCAGGTGTCTATGAATTATAGGGATGTGTAAAAATGAACACAAAAAATAGAAAAAACCTTTTTGAAAAAAGGATGCTTTTTTTATGTTCATTAAACGCTATCCCATTTTTTGCCTTTTCTGGATCCAAAGAAATTCAAAAAGGATGAAAGGCTATATGTGCAGTACTTAAATAAGCAGCATTCCATTTGTAGCAAAAAAAATTTAATACGATGTACCTCATGAAATTGCAACCGATATTGAAAATAAGTTTTAACGTATCAGGAAAATAAAATAACAAGCGAGTATCTAAATAAAGTATCAAAGAATGCAACAACACATAATAGGTAGATGATGACGGAAATATTTGATTTTCTTAGCTATCATGTGTTTCTCTTTATGTCATTTTTTCTTTTTAAAAATTTAAGTTATAATTTATCTCACGATACGCAACTGATATTGAAAATAAGAAAACTGACATTAAAATAACAAGGGAATAAAATAACATGCAAGTATATTGCATTATCAAATAATATATTGATGGTAATGAAAAAAATCGTTTTCTTAACCCCTTAACATACAATGACGCCTCTGACACGTGCATAGGATTACAGAATTTTTGCTATTTAAATCAACGTAACAATTAATTTTAAATACAAAAATCACTTGGACATGCTTAAATATCTGAAGTATCCTTTACCATCTTTAATAGAAATTATAAAAAAAATATCCCAAATGGGTTATGGCGTGTAATTAAGAGGTTAAACAAAATCGTATATCAAGAGGTTAACATTAATTTTTCCTTTTAAGCCATTTTGTTGCAAGTATTTAAGTTATGCATATATATAACATCATGCTTTAATGAAGGTGAGGTGTAGTCCATTTTGAGGGAAGAGACATTATTTGGCTTAATCTTTTATTCAGTCATTGAGGATATCATGTTATTTCTTCATGGGTAAAGGATTCAGTTTTCATGTAGCTCCATGACCAGTAATCCAGAGTTAACGCGCGAAGCAGCGCGACGTTGTTATTCGTTTACAGGTTGGAGTGAAAAAGGGCAGATAGGAATGCGCGGAAAGTTTAAATACCCAGAGAAGGGAATTTCCCCGGAAAAAACTCGTGACTCGAAAAGAAAGTTGTAGTGCTCTTGTTACGATGGAAGTAGAAGTAATTAAAATGAGGTGTCGTTAAAAATGATTTAAGAAAGTTAAAAAATTAAAATATCACATATATATACAAGATATAAAACAGTATAAAAAAAACAAAATATTTTTAAAAAGACTATGTTTTGATATATATATATATATATATATTACTTTGTACCATAATTTTGATTTAAATGTTCGAAATAATATTGTTACGTTACCATTTAGAGCAGAATTATATTCTGCACAATTCACGTGAGGGTTCGTATTGATATCCTTTATTTACAAATTTCATTTAAGTTAATTTTACCTTCTATTAGAAATTGAATTTATTTTAATCGAGGACAATTTAATGAAAGCATCTATAATTTTCAAAATATATCGCGTTGGTCAAATAAATCCTTGTCAAAAACATATTACCAATTAATTAACCAAAATTCTTTAATCCAATTCAACGGAGGTATCTTAATTAAATCTACTAGGCTAATCTTGTATTTCTCTAAACACGAAAAGTATACAAACATCTACGAATGTTTTAAATTTTAACTGACATCTACTATAATATAGTTTGATTAAAATTTCTAAATAATGATTACAGCAGTATCATTAATAATATGATAATTGATTTTGAGCTTGAATAAATAACAGTCATTTTGTAATAATACTTTGAAATGTTTGCTTAAGCGAGATTGATAGAAAATGGATGATTAAATCGAATATATGTAGCATTTTCTAAGCAAATTACAACACAGGTTGCAAAATAATGCATGGGAATGAATAAATGGTCATTAAATAAACTATTGTAGTCAATAAAGCTTTTGGTGTTTCTTAAATGAATAAAACATATAAAATAGAATAGTTTGTAATATGTATAGTTCTTTCCGTACATTAACCAAATTATATTTGTAACATTCCGATCTCTTGTGTCTAAATAGTTCTTCTGAATGTGGGGGTTGGATGAATTCTAACAGTTCCCTACGAAACAGTTTACCATTGAGATATACTCAGCGTAAAATTAAATCATAAAACGAATTATGATTTATTGGGCATAAACACGCCTTTTTCACATTATTCGCTTTATTATTAAAGATAGTATAGAATCTAGTTTCTGATAGTCTTTGTTTTAGTAGGTTCATCCCGATGCGTTAACCTTAAAGTTTTAGATTAACTCGTTTATACGTTTCATTCGTACATTTAAGACAAATATTACAAAGTTCAGTTAATTGTAATACATTCAAGACGTATATTATAATACATTCAAGACGTTATTACAAACATCTGTAAAATAGGAAAAGAAATGTTATAGTGTATCCAAACAATATTCTTAATATCACATAATTAATAAAAAATAAACTAAAAATTGTAAAAGATAGATGAAAGAAATCAGATTTAAAATGAGTATTTTATAACTTTAAGAGACCAAAACATTATTAGGGCTCATTTGGATTTTATAAATTACATATTATAACCATTCTTCAGCACAAAAAGTCACCAAATATAATGATTCTAATAAAATATTTGATAAAAAAATTATTTCAGGCTTTCAAAGTTCTCAAAGCTTATCTCTTACAATTTCACCGCTTAGCATCAAATGGTGCATGTAGCCCAGTTTAAAAACCTTAGTTTTTTTTTCAGTTGGAGCTTCTATAACAGTCTCTAACGCGCGCGCACACACAAAAAAAATAATATCTCCTTTTTTTAGGGTTTTAAACTTAAAACTTTGAGATACGCTTTAACGACGATTATCTTTCCAAAAATTCGCTTACAGAAAAAGTTTTTCAAACGACCCTAATCCTTTCATTCCAATAGAATTATTTTCTCCTTTCCGTAAATCTTTTTCTGATTCACTTTGGAATTTTTTCACACAAAGTATGGTAATATTTCTTTCCAATTTACAAACTTTTACATTCAGGTTGTATTCTTAGTGCATTATCAAATCCGTCGATAGCAAAAGGGATAATGAATGAGAAGGCTAAAAAATAAAAGTGTAACAAAATAATGATTAGGAATTGTACTTTTTGAAGAAAAAATTGTGTTGAGGGATTGCTCTTCTTAAGCTAGGGATCCATCATGATTGTCATGATTTTTTTATGTATTATTTATTTATTTTCGAATTTATGAATCATATTTACTTGACGGAAATGATGACACTTCCTATTATATGCACCAGTACAAGCTTTTATATGTTTATCAGTAGAATTGCACACTTTTATACACATATATAATTTGACTTGCTTAATGTTTCTAAAGGAGGAAATTTCTAATAAACTTTTCACTTACTTCCTGTTCTGATGAAATTTTCAAATTTGGTACACATATGTGTTCTCGATGATAGTACATTATTTAAATATTTTCAGAACTTCATTATGAGTTAATAGATTAATTTAATTAAATTTTAATTCCATACGAGTGGCGTCACTTGACAGAGGAAATTTGAGAAAAAAACGATTTCAAGATTCCACGATGTTTATAATAATGAATTATAAATTAAAGACTGAAACGTTTAAAATAATTTAAATTTCAAATTCTACTTTTTAGTACTGTAATAAAATTGTGCTTTTAGAAGTTTGTATTGAATGTATTTTTTTATCGCTAGGATTTAATTTTAAAAAATATTACTTTTCCAAATTTTACATCTTAATGATATCAAACGAGCAAGCAATTTATTTAAATTAGAGAATTTCTAAGATTTTATTTAATATTTTTAAGGTATTTACCTTTCACCGCTTATTTTCGAGCTATCAAAAGTCATAACGTAAGCATGCATTCGATATTGTTAAAATTATATTAATTCTAACTCTTCTCTATTTTTTTCTAAAGATTTCTAGTCTTTACGATTTAGATATTTCAGCATAGCATTGAAAACTTCTTTGAAAATAATTTTGTACTAAAATCTAATAATGTTCAAATATCGCATTTATTAATTGTTTCCATTTAAAATTTCTTCTACAATTCTAAAGAATTCACCACTAAAAAAAGAACTCGAAACTTATGGCTTTAAATGTCAGTGCAATTTTCCCCTTTGAAAACGACGAAACTCTTATCTTAAAGAAAATTCATTAAGAATTAATTCTTATTTCACGCATCAATTACCCGCAACCATTAAAAATGAATCCCGTTAAATATTAACATGTCACATCACGGTTCAACAGAGATGCTGAAAATGGATGCTTCACTAACTTGAACTCGATACTTTCTATAGAAATTCATTTCACTGATGTGAAACAGAAATTCATCTTTTATTTTACAGAAACCCACTTTCTTTCGTCGAAAAGTCAGACAGATGCTTTTCCACCATCCCTCCTCATCCATTCTTTTTCTAGTTCAAAAAAGGCTCTCTTAACTACACTCTACAAACCCTTATGAGTTAATATCGCCAGGAATCGTAATAGAATTTTATAAGCCTCATTATAATTTCCATCGTGGTGCATATCCGCTAGAGTGAACTTCACAGCCATTAGATTTCCTCTTATTTCATTTACTAATGGCAGAGGGCCATTTCACTCACAATATAATTACTAAGTGATGCTTGAGAGAGCTGCTTTAACAGACCAACAAGCTGTAGAAAGGGCTCCACTGAAATGCTGAATTAGTTGACCGTTATGTTTTATTCGAATTATCTCAAGATTACTGCGACAGTACTCCGCTTGTTTTAAACTTTCTGGTTGAAATGAAGCTGGCGTGGAACATTTTTTGCAGTATTATACATCATGCAACATATTTTGTCTGGCGGTTTTAATAAGCTCTGAAATAAATAGAATTAGTTCCGGTTTCAGAAAATATTTAAAAAAACTCATACGACACAGTTATTCCACAGGCTATTTTAATGCAACAGCTGAAGTGCATCCAAGTTTAGACATCTCTTCATATGTATGCGTTCATTCCGTGTTGTATCGAAACCGTGCTGTAGGAGTAAAGTCATAAAGGCCGTGTTGTAGGAGGGCTGCTGCTATTTTGCTGCGTGTTATACGGAAACGGTGAGATTGAAATGCCCTAGTATAGGCGATTTATGCAGGTTTGGTACCATAATATGGATTGAATTGGAATATTACATGTTATCAGATTTAGTTTAGTTTTTAACGTCCTATTTTGAAGCAACACGAAGGCTATTTTGGGACGGGCCTCGTAATTTTGAACCGCTGTCAGAAGACGAGACAACACCGAGCTGACCTAGAAACCTACGACCCGGTAGCATATTTACAAACCCTACCCTGATAGAACTGAGGCAGGAAATCAGGCGATATCATTGGTTACGAGGGGCAATGACGTCGTTTTCAGCTCTCGCACGTAGCGTACGGCAATCATAACAAAACAAGAGTCGACTAAATAAAATTGCGACGTAGGTGCTTATCGTAGATCAAAATTCGCGAAGTCCAAGCAATGGAAACCTAAATTAATTCAAAGTTCGCATTCAATGGCTTGTTTTGTTATAATTTTCGTACGAGAGCAAAGAACGACGTCATCGGCTCTGGGCAAAGCGAGCCAATCATATTGTCCGATTTCCTGTCTCAGTTCTATCAGGGTAGGGTTTGTAAATATGCGACCCGGTAGCAGACACCTTACCAGGGCGGCCCCGTGCTGCAGGAGGAAATTCATAGAGGCCGTATTGTAGGAGGGAAACAGTGTAGTTGAAATGCCCTAGTATAGGCGATTGATACAGGTTTGGTACCATAATACATATGGAATAATAGGTATGGAAGCCATGCTATCACAAGCAGGAGTTTAAGGACCCTATTATTGAGTTCATGGTACAATTGTTTGTTTTTTTAAATCTAGCACCAGTTCAGGTTTTATTATTTAGTTTATATCATTCGTAAAATATGCACATGTATTTGTATGTGCATATGTGGTTAACGAAGATAATAAAATGAATCAATAAAGAATAATCTGCGGATTGAAATGTTAAAAACAAAATCATACACGCAGAAGATTTCAACACCATTCTTTTGTTTTCATCCTCCACCTCTATTTCTCTTTGTTTGATTAATCAAACAAATAAAAATATTCCTCAAACGTATTAATAAACAGTTTGTTCAATTCCACTGGGCCTAGAAACTCAAATAATATTTTGCTTTTCTGGTCTCAGATTTTAAGAATTACAATTGTCGAGTATCTTTACATAGTTCTGAATAATTTCACATTTTTTCTGAATTTAGTAATAAATTTTGCAAACATTCATTCAGAGAGAGGCGAAAATGTGAGTGGCATAGTTAGACTTGCTTTTCAGAAGACATCCGGAAAAGGAAATCCTCTTTCTAGTGACACTTGCTCAGATGAAGATGGATGATGCCGTATAATGTGCTTCTCAGAATGATTTGGTTGAGGCTTTTTCTCAGAAAATTATTCAGATTTTTTCAACTGAAAACATTGTTGGAGCCCTGAGATCGTAAACAGAATAGTGAAGACACTATCAGACATAAAACGCTACCGCTTTTCACCACCCACTTTCTTTAGTAAGTAACCGTGAATATACTTGAAGGGCCAAGACATTTTTTTTTTGGTTAAAAACTGGATGCGTTTATACAAGGAGTAAGGTTGAGGAAAACAGTGACAAAGTGGTGGGAGTTTCGTTCAATTTTCTTAAAGCTCTTTTATACATCTCTTCGTTGTTACTACATATTCATTCATACTTTCATTCAGAACATACTTTCTTTAGTAAGTAACCGTAAATATTCTTAAAGGACTAAGACTTATTTTTCGTTAGAGACTAGATGTTCTTGTATCGAAGCAGTAAGGTTGGTATCAGTGACAAAGTGGTGGGGAGTTTTACTGAATTTTTTTCAAGTTTTTTTTATACATTTCTTAGTTTTAATTACATATTCATTCAGACCATAACACTTTTCTTCGCAGGTAACCATGAATATCCTTGAAGGACCCAGCCACATTTTGCTGAAAACGAGAGATATGCTTTTACAAAAGAGTAAGGTTGAGAAAAAAAAAAGAGTAACATTCGTTTATCTCTGTTTTTTTAATTCTTTTATACAGTTTAAGCTTTCTCTAAATATTCATTCATGCTACAAGCATATCTTTAGTGCAATAAAATATTAAACTATTCGTGGAAATATTTTTGTTGTCATTTAGAGGAGCTTTTGTCAAGAAGTATTTCTCCATTATATCTCTCTCTTTAAATGTTTTATTAGATATTTTGTATGAAATTACAAATAAATCATTTACATCTTATACGGACAGAGAACATTTTTCATCCTTTTATAAACATGCTGTGAAATTAACGCATTATTGTAAATCATGTGTCAGTTCAAACAATCTACAAAATAATGACAGATTTTACATAACTATAGTTAATTCATTTAACTATATACATACAAGATAAAAAATATTTATCTGTTTTTTCTCCAATGCAATGATAAATGCATTGAAGACAAATGTAACGTTTACGCCTTTCAAATGTAAGCCTGTTTAAACTATCGAGCAGTTTAGCACTATAATGACAGTTTGCAAGAGAAAACCAACCTGCCAATGCTACACTAAAGGACACAAAGAAAAAATATATTCATGGGACATTTCTCCGAGTAACTAATCCATATTTTTGTTTTACACAGAAGAAACTGCAAAAATTTTACGAGCAGGGAAAACACAAAGAAACATATTAGCTACGGTGCATATTCGGTCTAACAATCTTCTAAATGACACTGTTTAAGAGCAAGGCAGGTTTCCAATCATTATTTCTTGGACAATGTAGCTAATTTAAAGGGCGTTGCAGTCACATAAAAAACGTAACTGGGCATGTCCTCTATAATCTAACTGTACGTTCTCTCACTCTAAGCAGTGACGTCACGTCCTTTCTCCTTCAGAAAGATGCGCGACGGTTTTCAAATTCTGCTTAGTGGATTTGGCGTGTATGGTATCTTTCTATAATGTTTTATAACAAACTGCAGAATGGTTAAAACTAATGTTAACTTACTTATCGATGATCGATTAAAGTATCATTGATCAAATATTAAAACTTTTTAGTTTAGAGAAATGATCAACAAATAACCGAGCTGTGATTCACCCTTAATAATGCGAACAAATTTTGCTATTAGTTTTTAAGTAGAATTTCATCTTCAATTTGTTTCAAGTGAGCTCGATACAGAACACATTAAAAATAATGCAATCATGAAAAAAAAATTAGCAAATTAGTTTAAATATAAACAAGTCAAGTTAAATAATAGATTGAAAAAATTACTCCTTCAGCAATAAGATCATATTGCATGTAATAAATATTATTCTTTCATCAGAAAATAAACAAAGTTTATATGTGTTAAATGAAGTTTAGTAAAAGCGAAGGGAATTGCTGTTTATAAAAATCTCTGAAACTGCTAATGTTTACGTCGTAAGTATAAATGTGCACTATACTTCAACAAAGAGTACGTTGTGTTAATGCGCACCTTTATACATATATTCATTTGTACTGATGATTCAGATTTGTCTAACCGCATACTAAGTAAATTGAAAAGTAAGTTTTTATTATTGTTTTCAAATAGAACTGAACAATACCCTCTGGTAGCCTTTTGTTCCCAAATTACAAGTTGTCACGCACGTTCTTTGCGTGCTTAAAATCAATAAACACTAACAGCATGTGAGCAAAACTTTATTAATAAACTCAGAATTCTTAAACAAGTTATCATAATGATGCATTTTACTGATACAGTTTCATAAATATTTCTTAAATTCTTATGAAATTAGCTCATTCTTAAAATTTAGAATTCTTCTCTTCTAAAATCGATTCGAGAATTTTCATAACTATTGTTTAAGATCAACTTGTAACTGCAGTGTAACTGCAGATATACTTAAACACGGTGGCGTTCTTAGAGGTTAATTTGCATTAGAATGCAGATTCTAACAAACATTATAATACATTAACATTACTATGTGGACACAAAGTACCTCGCTACTGGATGACGAAAAAATTAATTATAACTTAAAAGTTGCTCCAAAACTGTGACCATCTTAGAAACCTAATAATGTTTATTTCTTTGCATGGCTTATTCGAATTTATGATCACAGTCTGAAATTCAAAAGTAAATAAAAAATGTATTCATTTTTATTGCAGCGCTTTCAAAATGCTTAGAAATAAATATTTAACACGAAAGCATAATATTGATGCAACGAACCCAATGATACAGATTAAGACAAAATGAAACCCTGCGGTTGATTTGAATGCTACATTACGTTAAAGATAGAAGAACAATATTGCTAGAAATGGGTCGTATTCAATAGCTTTTAAGTACACAGTTACATCTATTAAGCATGGCTCATATATAGCAATATGTTTTTCTAGTTACACCGTGTCTCTTTATTTCAAAGACAGCACGTCTTCTAGTTTCATTTTAAGGAATTTATTTCATTAATTTTCCAGATATTTAAAGTTGTAACACAAGCTGTATACAGTTTTCAATATTTGAATCAAGACTAAATTTGTTGAAATAACTCGTGCTTATTCTTAACCCTCCGTTAGTCGCAATACCCAATAGATAAGCATGCAATCTGCATCTCTTAGCTGTGTTTAAAGCATTACAATTTGAATTTTTCTACCAGAATACTCATTTACATTCTAATTGGAACTAATTACTATAGCTATAAAGGGAAAATTAGAAATCTGGATGAACATATCACAGAACAGATCTTATATCCACGTGTTGCATTGCGACAATTTAAGGATGAAAATGATTGCGATTAACGGAGGGTTAAGCAAACTCTTTTTAACTCTTTGCACTCCGAAACATAATAAGATGCATAATTATACAAGTGCGAGGATTGATTTAGCGCTTTAGGAAGCTAAAAAATATTATTAATTTGTTTCAATTCCTAAAAATTAATCTATGTGTTTTTGCTAATATATGGCTTTTATAATAAGCGTTTCTAACAAAAAGATGCATCATTCAGAATCTCGCGTCTGACTCGACACAAGAGTGCAAAGGGTTAACGCTAAAACTAATATCAAGAATTATCTCTCCCCAAGCGAATAAGAGTCACTAGAGTAGAAATTCAAGAAGTAAAATTGAAAATAAAAAGAAACAATGCAATAATAGGAATTTAAATAGGCGAGAAACGCTTTAAAAACATGCCTTCTCTTTAAGCGAGATTATAGATTCGGAGAAAACAGATTGAAATACAAATAATAAATCTATCATTGTTAATGTGCAACTAAAATGTTTCATAATTACAAGCAATAACATAGTAGAAATACCAATGTTATGTAGTATAATAAACAGGGATAAAACTTGCATAGATTTTACACTGCATCCTTTATGTGAAACTACCAATTAAGACGGGAAATAATATATACGCACAAAATCTACCTTCCATAGAGATATTACTGAAAAAGAAACTATTCTAAAATTTCGAAAATGAAATGAAGATTGCCATCGATTTAGAGCACTGAATGTGATAGTCTCCATCCAGTCCTGCATCATCGATTGCAGAAACATGAATTTTTTCCCTCAGTTAGTCGCAATCATATTCATCCTTAAATGGCCGCGATGTATCGTAGGAATGTAAAATCTCTTCTATGATAAATTCATCTGGTTTTGATAATTTTTCCTTTAAACTATAACAATTAATCGTAATGAGAATGTAAGAAATAATCAAATTGCAACACATTCAAAATAGAATAAAGCATAAAAAGGATCGACCTTATCTGGAATGCGTATCTATGAGATTTTACAACGAACGGGGGATTAATACACTTTTTCAATGTCACAATTCAACTGAACTTTAACCCTTTGCACTCGAAAGGCTACTCTTGGCACCATTCTTTAAGGTACATTATTTTCTCGTTTCTTGATTTTGGTAGTTGAAAAAAAAGAATTGTAGCTGATTACACTTGAGTAATGCAGTAAGCATTTTTCGGGAAAAATGAGGTTATAGAATATTTTTTTCCGTCTTAAAGCAATAAAATTAGCCTTTGTAATCAGTTAATAAATATGCATCTAACTACTTTTCGAAGTGAATTAAACATATTTTCATTAAAAGCATTTGAAACATATTTTCAACATAAAGCATCAAATATTCAACTAAGAGATAACTCCTAAAGTATTATAAGCAAATACAGTGTTATTAGTGTGGAAAAATTTCATTTTTTCTCAGTGAGTTCAAATAGGTAAAGTTAAACCAAATTTTAATTCATATAAATTATATTAATTTAGAGTTTATTAGGAACATAAATAATGAACAATTATATGCCAAAAGTTTGTCACTTTACAATGAATACGAATTTTGTTAAGTTTCCTTTTGGTGGCAGTAAGATCTAAGAATAAATTATAATAGAAAAATCAACAATTGATTCAGTAGATGGAACCAAAGACAGCAAGAAAACGTATATATAAAGATATACACTTCCTTTAATCATTGTGACAAATATCATTACTAAATAGAGTCTATAAATAAGATTGATCAATAGATAAATCTGCCACAATCTAATTTAGAAAAGAATTCGTTTTATAAAGGTCATAACATCAATGTAAACATACCAACATGTTGTTATACCAACGAATGGATCGAGCCACCAAACCTACATTTCAAAACTTTTACGTTGCATCCTTCCGTTAGAAACTTTATTCCACACAAAAGCTAGCTTGCATAGAAATGAAATTGAAAAAGAAAATTATCTGGGGCTTCGAAACGAAGAAGAAGAAACCGCCATCTATCTGGAGCCCCGAATGGTAGACTCGAGCCAATCCGGCATCATCGATTACAGAAACATGTTTCTAATCCGGTTTCTCATTGACCATCCTTTTGATGATTAATCCTTTCCGTGGAATAGGCCTCCCGCAGGAAAAAGGGAAGACCTACTGGCAGCATGATTTGCCAATGATAGATGCAGTCGGCTTCCGCAGTACGGGAATATTTATGAGCAACTTTAGGAAAACAGTCCAGCCTCAATGCTGAGTGTATGGTTGTCACGCAGCCAGAATTGCACAGCCTCCAAGTTAGGCATAAGTGAATTACGGTGAAAACCAAGACACCTAATTATTCCGTGTTATTCGATTAGGAAAGAAATTAGGTGAGCTTCTGGCAGATCCACCTCGTGAAATGGTGACACCTAACTTTAAGTAGTTGATGATTCGGCTTTTCGGTCTCCTTTATGATTAATCATGAATTCCACTTAAGGATGAAAGATAGTAGATTAATGTCAAGAAAATTTAAAACCATACATTTTACTTGACATTTAAGAGTGAAAAGAATTGTTGTATTAAATAAGAACCGACGGGAGGAAATTGTAAATGGTTTATCAAAATTGTTGGACGTCATGCATCATAATTTTAACTTATTCTTTTTTTATATTTTTACACCTAATTTTATTAGTAAGTATTCGGTTATTTCAGTCAGTCACTCCTAAATGAATTAATGCTCGAACAATAATGTTATTGTTTTAAATGTAGTTTCATATGATTAATTCGGTACTGTTCAATGGAGTGTTCAGATTGCGAAGATATTTTGTTCTTCTGTTTGCAACAAATTTAGGTATTAACTGTTGAATTCGATTAATACCTCACCTAAAACAATTTGAACAGGAAGAACTTGTTTATTTTTATAAAAAAATTGTAAATACTTTTTAAAACTTGATTCAATAATTTAGAACAAGATACTCATAAATGGATGCATATATTGTGCAAGAAAACTGTCCCTCATAAACATTAAAACTGATGTAATCGATGCTTAACGCTGAATCTATTTTCCAGTTGCTTGCATTGTGAATAGCTGAACGAGTTAAGCATATTAGGGGAGCATACAAATTTATCATGAAAATCTATAAAGAATGTCGATTTTATATCGCTAATTGCCTAAAAATCATTCAAATATCTTGTTTTGCATCTCTGAATAAGATACGCTTGTACTAAGTAGAAATATATTTATTTACATTTGTCTAGTAAATATTAAAAAAAAATAGGCTTCTGATTAAATAATATTTTTAATTTTAGATTAGTTATATTAATGTCCCGTTTTGAAGCAACACAAGGGATATTTTGGGACGGACCTCGTAATTTTGAGCCGCGGTCAGATGACGCGGAAAACACCTGGGCTGGCACTCCTCTCCAAACTTCTCACCGCACCAGCGGGTGGACGTTTGGCCATTACGTATGATATAGCCTGAAACAGGCCCACATACATGGCAGATCTTCTGTGGTATTGGGTTACAAACCTGAAACCTCCTGCCCCAAAGCAAGACCTTATCACTACGCCACGGCGGCACCACAAAATAATGAGTGACAAGTTAATAGGGTCAATTCATGTGGCGTCACGTCCGTTTTCCTCTGGGAAGCTGCGCAGATGGATTCCGAATTTACCTGGCGCTGAGCACTTGCCATATATCGCATGAGCAAAAGCCGACTCCATTTTAAAACAGACAAATTTAAAAATGTAAAATTAACCGCATAATAAAGTTCATAAAAGAAGTTATTAAGTGTTTTCGAAAGAAATATATTTCCATTTTGACGGAACTGCGCGTAATTTTATTAAATAAATTAAATGGGAGAATTTACCAACCTTCAGAAGCTATTTACAAACATTTTTAAAGTGTAAAAAAGAATTCATTTGGGATATTCCTTTTTTTTTCGTCTTATTTACCGGCAATATTTCTATTCACCGCTTCACATATTCAGACAGCAAGCCTTCTGTAAGCATGCGACTTAAAAGATTCAAGAGTATAAAAATAAGATAATGGAAAAGAAATGAGTGAGATTCCTGAAACTTCTCTAAGTGAAATATGGAGTGTTCCAAGATTCCGTGTAACATAAAAATAAAATGGTTTACCTTTCAACTTACTGTCTAAAACGCAATAATCACATTTTTCGCTCTTCCGTGACTGTAGAGTGACGTCGAGTTTTCACGCGAAAGGAGATCCCTTTTATATTTATTTTTCCTTTTCCAGCGTTCCCTGCTGGCTCTTTTTCGGGCAAGACAATTTTAAGGTACGGAAGTTAAAAATTAATCACGAATATTTTCTACTCCACCATCTGCTGTAGAATTTTCAGTAATGGACATACCACGAACGGCAGGATGAATGCGAACTCTCAAATTCCCGATTTAATTCCTAACTACTTAGTTCTATTTTTAAACACCTTTTAGAACTTTATTCGAGTCTACTTATGGCGGTTATTCGAGATCGTTTCTAATTTTTCTTTTCATTTAATGGATTATTTTATTACTCACGGTAGATTTAACACTCGGATTTTTCGAACAAATATTTGCAGTAAAAAGATCGGAAAGTGTAAACTTTTTCAAATACTTGGATAGATAAAAACTATGTAATCCGGATTCCATAATTTAAAGCTATCAGGAAACACCTTTTATATACATTTATAGATGTCATGTATTTAATTTTTTTAAAGCTTGAATATGTTGAAGTCATTAGGAAAACTTCGCCATGAAATTTTCTTACGGACCATTTCGAACAAAAAACTCTGAAGAGAAAAGACAAAAATAGAAGGGATTAGTTTTGACGGGCTCTATGAAACTGATGATGTAAATAAAGACATAAATTAAATGGCAGTTGTTCTTCATTTTCTCTTCAAATTTCAATACGGAAACAGTTTAAACGCAATAAAATGTATTCCAATGTACAATTTAGAAAAGAATTGTTCTCTGCGATTGGGCTGGTTGCTGGAGGTTTTCCTCCAAAACGAAACACAAATGTGGGCCTATTTCCCCTGCAAATCCTTCAGAAATGTAGCCTTCCTCTCATATATTGGATCTAAGTCAGACTTCTACCGCAGATGGTACCTATGGTGCTCCGCGGTCGCATTGGCCAACAGATGCTGCCACACTCCTCTTTACTATGAATCAAGGACTCATGGACTTTGCTAGATAAGCAGGATCGAGTGGGACAGCAAAATATATTCATATCATTTCTTTTTACTGAAAAGGACCAGAAAATTGTTGTTAAAGAATTATTTCTTTATTTCTGCCGTTAACAGATAAAACATGTTAAAAAACTAAAAATTACTCACTCTCGCTTACAAATAAACGAAACAGTGTAGATCCTTAAATAATAAATATTGTTTTATTGGTTAGTGTTGATCGCTCTATATACACAAAGAGGGTATTAATTTTCGAAAAATGATAGTTGGCTTAATATCCTTATTTGAAATAAGACATTTCGATTGCCAGAAAACGAATCTCGTAATCAAACTTATCCCCTCAAAATCTCGAGAACCAAACTGTTCACGACTACATTACTTTCTCTCTGTAGATTTCGTATACGAGAAAGTAAAAGCAGGCATATGAATCTAAAATTGAAGGGGAAACGTGGGATTTTGATGAGATTAAATACAACACTTCAAGTTGATGCAGAAAAATCCTGTCTTCGAATGGAAAAGTACGAAATCAATAATAGAGGTCCATGGAAGATCCAGATAGATCAGTAAACACGCGATTTAAAATCAAAGAAAAAGAGAAGTTGTGATAGAACGGCGCCAAAGGGGCTTAATGAGGTCATCATGATGCGCATAGTTGATGAAATAGTGGCCTCTATGTGCGAGCCAGCTTCATCTTCTTACGCAAATGCTTCGAAAACTTTTCTTTCCCTATCGCAAATCATTCGAGGAATTTAAAAGGAAATTAGAACAAGTTCTGCTTACGAAATTTTCTTCTTTATCCCTACAGATGACCGTTTCGATTGAAAAGAATTTTAAATAGATGTCTTCTGATAAATTTTGGATTAAGGATACAAAACACTTTCAAACTTTTTTTTGTTAAATTTCCGAGCTGTTGCTGTGAGATTTTCCCTATGGTTTTTTAAAATATTTTTTATATTGTAAAATAAAATTTAGCTAAGCTTATAAATAACTTCTTTTTTGTAAAAATATATGTGTAAATATTTAATTAAATGTTAAAAAACTTCAGAATGTTCGATGCACTTTAGCATACAAGAAAAATATCCATCGTAAAAGTAAATTTCCGTAGAAATTTCAAGTTGCAAAGTTCAAAACAAAAAAATTTGCGATTCGCAATTATGAAGACTTTAATGTAAGCATGTATCAAACATACATAATTAATTGCACATGGAGCAATTTCGTTGGTCAGTACAATTTTGTTTTGTTCAATTGTATATATTAAATGGCGTTACATCAATAAATATAATCTGAAAAATTGCTTTTTTTTCAAACAAAAAAATGAAGATATAAAAATCGAATAACACAAAAATATATTTTTCAGACTTTTGTCATTAGTCTAACAAAACCTCAACTTAATATCCTCTTTATCTACGAAACATTTTTTGTTTCAATGAAATAAGTAATATTCATGATGTGAATAAAGTTTTAAAAAACAGCAGCATTTTAAGGGAAGGTTTTTGATTCAAAAATGGAATACACAATTTCAAGAAAAAGGCCTTTGAAAATGTATTTTAATATTTCATTGTCAACTAGAAATAACCAATATGTGAAATTCCCACTACTGCTTACACAAAATAATAACCCATACAATTTCTTCTAGCAGTTTTTAGAATTGCTTTTTCCTTCATGACAATAAAATATTCCATCTGCATTGAAAAACTTTATTCATAAAACATTTTATTTAATATGCTTTTCTAACTCAAACACTTGAAACATTCATTGCCATAGTTTTCTGAATACGAATATGAATTATGAAAAAAATTATTTCGCGAATTCGATTCTTTTAAGGACTTTATAATAGTACGTGGGTTACAAACAAAATGAATCGTTGGGCTGCTTCCAGACTATGGTCTAGACGCTGTGTGCTCTTTTAACTTTTGGAACAATATTCTGAATAACGTCAATTTTGCTTCCATCGTAAAAGAAAGCGCATAAAAATATATAATTCACATATAGAATGAACTGATGACTTTTACGTCCTTTTTTTCACGAATACTCTTCTTTTTTCGTGAACAATTATAGTAAAACTCTTTTTTAATAATATTCTGCTCTATTTTCTTCCGTTATATTACCTTCGTACTCATTACTTTATTTAAAATGTTGAAGTTAAGAATTCTTGCTCATTACAAATGTAAATCTAATATTACATTTGTTTTGCAGTGTGTCAGAAATAAACAGCTGCCTTCCTTTATTATCAGGAAAAAGCAGCAGTTAATTTCTGAGAAACACAATTTTAAAATCGCTTCGGATAAATTGAATATGAGAAAAAAACTCAGTAAGAACAAATGATTATTTATTTCTTAGCTTAAAAGAAATTATATTATGGCGTAAAACAAATAGTTATTAGGGTTCCGAAATTGCATAGTAATTTACATAAAAAATAAAAATACACAGATTTACTAACATCTTTATACCCTAAACTGAGAATAAGAACACAAATGCACATCTTTCGATAGATCTAACATTGAAAAAGAAATTCAATATTTGCTGTATCCTATTTAAGATACATAATCGAATCATGAATTTAACCATTCGATTTCAGGTAATGCTGGGTTTTTTTTAGCTCGTTAAAATGAATTTGAGAATTCATCACACCGTTCATTTTAAATTCCAGCTTGATACTTTTTGGAATAAAAGTTGATGGCATTGAATTTCATAAATAAACCAGACATTTCTGTTAACGCAAATTCTGTCAGTTTTTTTAAAGTTAAATATTTATTTATACTTATATGACACTAGTTGCTTAGTTTTGCTCATTAAAAAGTATACTGCAGAAAAAACCTAAGTTTTTTTCAGACGTTGTTTTTAAGGTTTAATTTTTTCTTTCTGGTTTTTTGTTTTTGGATGTTGTGAGGTCTGACACGACTTATATGCAACACACAAGATAATTTTTACGAATTAATCACATGTTCGTTAATACTTTGATATATTTTGTGATGTAATTATTCTTAAAACTGATTTGACGTGTTTCAAATTCCATATATCGACTGCAGGCTAATTTGATAGCATATATTTATACAGGTACCCCATCAAAATAGCTCAAGATAAAATATTCCGTGCTGAAACAGCCCCGATAATATAGCCCAAGACAAAATAACCCAAATTCAAATAGTGAATGACATTAAAAACATTTTGTCGGGGCTATTTTGTCTTGGGCTATTTTAGCACGGGCTATTTTGACGGGTCACGGTTTATACAATATACCTTACTTTCCTCTATTTATAGATCCATTATATTTTTTTCTTTGCTCGACGTGCATAGCTCTATTCTGTATATAGGGATGAGTGGAGTAAAACCGGGTACCCTTGATTCTGGCGCTATTATTTTTCCTATGTAGCAGACAGATACTGAATTACACTCTACTAGTCTAGAAAAAGGAACAGTCATAGTGGAGTGTTGTAGCTGTTGAATGTACTGCATCTATGAATGTTTATTTGTTTTAAGACGTCAACTTTCTAATGCTTGATAGATTTTAAACTAACTTTACTTAAAAATCATTACAGTTATAAAAACTATATTTAGTCCAGCTTATTATACGTTTACTGAGAATTTATACCCTATCAAACAATAAGGATTTATTACAATAATTGCGCGTTCTATTTCTTTTTTATAACCTCTGCACTCGGGGTAAAACCGGGTACTTTAAGTGGTAAGTAAGACCGGGACACTCAGTATGGATGATTCCTCCGATTAAGACGAGAAAAACACATCAGACGTTGATTTTTTTTATATTTTAATGATGTATTTTCTAATTTAAATAAAGAAGAAAAGCTAATCCAATATAATAACTGTCTTAGCTGTGCCCACGAAAGCTGTAGTGGCGCGGAGGAAGAAGACAACTGATTTACATGTGAATTCTGTAACTAATATTTTTAAATTGTCATATGAAGTAAAAATGATTGCAACTTTTCCACTGAAAATCGAGTTAGTTTGACTTTTTAAAAAAAAATCATTGATGGAAAAAGTAATGAAACTGTGACTCTTCTGGAAAGATATATTGTACTCCGATAAACAATGAATAGTTTCATAAAATTTGACAAGCTCTATGTCGAATATTTTAGCTCCAACAGGCCTTCAAACCTTAGCTACCCGGTTTTACCCCACCTTCCCCTATATCTCTTTTGTTCTAATTATAGCTCTAAGCACCTAATAATTTATAAAAATGTCATTAACATATTTTAGAAAAATCGCAAGAAAAAGAGGAGTATCGTGAATTTTTTTTGAGGACATACAATGGAATATTCGCTGAAAACAACTGCAAACTGCTTGAAATGTAATTTATAAATAAAATGTGTAATGTTCTAGGAAATTATAAACTATTTATATTTTAGAAAAATTTCACATGATATGTAAGCGATATCGTAAATTTTTACGAGGTGATGATAATCGAATATTTAAACCGCCTACGGAGAATCATTTTAAATACAATCTTAAAGATAAATGTGTGATCCGATGGGTTTAAGATATTATTCTAAACATGTGTCAAAACTATAGCAATCTCTTCGAGTCAACGTGCACACAAATATCATTAATATTCTGCAATGGCCTATCTCGTACGCTATGAAAGTCTCAGTGTGGCCAATTTGCTCGAAGCAATTAAGAGATTTGGGATGAAAGAAGTGATTCTGAAAGAGCCTTTGAAACGCTGCAGACAGGACGGAAAGAAAATTAAAAGCGGGTAACGAAAAGAAAACAACGTCGAAACTCCTTTTGTATTTAATTAACGTCTTAAAGTTTCATCCCCGCCGAAGTAACAGACTCGTGTTTCCTTTTTTTCTCACTGTAGATCTAAAGCCTTGTTCTGAAAATTATGTCTCATCTAAAGGAAGTAATTTCAGTGGCACTTCAAAATTCGCCGAATAACAGGAAAGGATTATATTGCGAAACCTGTAATCTCATCCGCATCTCTTTGAATTAGTTTTCGAATAAATGCGGCAGAAACCTTATTTGCATCTTTGCGATTATTTTCAGGGAGCAGAAGCAGAAGGAAGACGAAACGTCGCGGTGCGAAGAATTTGTTAATCAAATGAATTCGAGCTTTCATTTCTTCTTCTTTCATTTCGAGAAGCAAGAGTGCGATAAATGTAATAGAATTTCGGAACATAACTGTAGCGGCTTTTGTTTTCGGAGTAGTAATGCAAAGTGAAGGGTGAATATTAGAAAAGCAAATGACAGGGAGGCAAAAACACAACACGCGCGCCAGATTCTCATTCGACGAAACAAAGGCATCGATTAAATGGAAATAAGTTTAAACAAAATATTATTTTTCGTCAAATAAAAATTCATGCTGCGTATTGTATTTTTAGCGTGTTTTTCCTTACCAAAGCCCGATTGGATTATAAATTTCAGGAAAAAGGCGGGATCTTAATACGGAATTCAATTCAGGCAAAGAATGTGAACGGAAGAAAAATCACAAACCACCACGTTCAAAAGATCTACAAAATGAATTAATAAATAGTGATTCTGGTTGTGTGGAATTATCAGTTTGACCAGTGATCAGACAGTTTGTCTGTCGACGTAGGTTATAAAATTGTATAAGGATTCTGTGTATTTTCTCAACATCAAAAATGGGGGAATTCTTCAAAAATAGGAGTTCATAAACTAACTAAAACTTTAATAATTACTGCTCATTACTCTTTTCAGTTGACAGTGAAATTTTATTATTTTAATCCATTTTCTTTTTAATTTAAAGTAATTACCCTTTTTTGAGAAAAATTTTGAAGATAGATTAATCATCATGGCTTTTAAAAAAATTTCAACTCGCAAAATAATTTAAATTTTATGAATCACTTCTCATTGAAAAATGTCTTACATTCATGTGGCTTTTAGTAATGCTGGTTAGTCCCCCAAAATTCAAATTTTATTTATATTTTTGATAAATACTTGTGTCGCTTGCTATATGATAGTTCTTGAAGTTGTTAGATTCTTGTACTTTAACATATATATCAAGGAATCTGCGACACCACTGGCCATCAACAGCTCAAGTGGCGCGAAATATTGCGGATGGATGCACTTCTGACATCTGTGAAGCATAATTGCATCGCTCGTAGTGCAATGATTCCTCGATGCTACAGTATCATAGTAACTGGATGCTACAGTATCATAGTAACTGAATGCACTTTATGACTCCACGATTAAGTAGCAGTGCCTATGGCCATCAGTGACTCAGGAGGTTTTAACTTTATTGGAATAAAGTATTTTAAAGCTGTCTATTACTTATTTATGCTTTTCAGTATTAATCCCTTAGTTTTTTTAATACAACTAATGGAATTCTTTCTTGAACTTTTTTTCATTTTAAGCTTTCAAAAGTTCGTTCACTTTAAAAACGTTTTTAAGTACAAGTAGTCAAAGCCTAACAGCAAAGAGACAAGCTAGCATAAAATCTCATTGTTCTTAGTTCAATTGAATACGTGGTCGCTCAGGGTGGAACCCATTTGTTAAAAGGAAGGATAACTCTTTGTCTTCATAGGACAAAACAATGACAACATACATTTTCATTTGTTTAGGTATGAGGATTATCCCTTACTTTGCGTGAAATCTAAATCATAATGTAATAATCGCATGACTACACTTTCAACACTTAGAAAATTGCGCTACTTACCTCGTAAAGAAAAACGCTGAAAGGATTAAAGAAGTGTATAGTTTTATTTTAATTATTATGAGATAAAAAGTTGTCATTATCATCTCTGCCATTATCTATTATGTCGATAGCCTAGATTCGATGAAGCATACGTGTTTTAGGCGAAAGTTTTAGCAACTCATTGATTAAACTGTACGTTACTCACACCAGTAAAAAGAGATTTCATAAAATCCATCATCACTTAATACATAGAAAAATAATTTTTGAAAATTCTAGAAATTTTATTGGAGGTAACCTCAAGTACCATTGGGGTTACAAGTGATATGGAGGTCCCCAATCCTCCAGGACATTATAATTGTCAGATTTCCATCTTGGATTGTCTTTTTCATATATTTTTTATGTATTTTAATGTTAAGTACAATATTTTATATTTGATAGTTCATTAAATTTGTTTATTGATAGTGTAGCGTTATTTCATATAGATACTATTTATTTCTTAGAGATTTTGGGTCATTATCACGAAAAGGTGCTTTTTACAGTCCCGTGGTGATAAATATTAGAAAGTATAATACATTTCCTAATATTTTTATTCATATGTATAATTTAAGTTTTAAGAAAGCTATTAAATACTTTTCTGCTAAAAAATTTTTACTATTTAACTTTCATTTTTCAATGAATATAAGACAAAAGTCCCCTCCGTGGGCGTCCCTACACATGAAATTCAAAATAATATTTACGGACACTCAAGTAATTTTTTAAAAAGTTGCATTGTTTTCTGTATGAACTAGTTTAAAGTCTCTAGTTAAGGTCTAGCCTAGTATTTTTTTAAAATTATTTTTACTTAAGAATTAATTTTGACACTTTGTCCCTAGTCAAATACGTCTCCCTCCGTGGACACAGAAAATAACTTTAAAAAAATATAAATAGGAGCACATGTCGAATCATCATGAACGAGTTTAGAATAAAGGCTGCCATTCTGTTCTTTAAGGAAAGCTTTTCGTTCTATTGTGAATTTATTGAATATATTCCAATTTATTAGTTCCATTTAGAGTTTGGAAAAGTTCTCAGCGTCCACTCCGTGGTCATCATAAATAAGTTAAGAAAAAGCTAATTTATAATTATAATCCAAAATTTAGATATTTTTATTAAATGCGATACTAAACCTAAGTGTTCCACTTTAGTAGTGCTAAAAATCAAAGCACTTAAAAATTCCAAACTTAGTTTTTGTCTCCTCCGTGGAAACAGCAGTTCCACAGAAGGGATGGCATTGCCCTTGAAAGAGACAAATCTCAAAAATCATGATACAGTTTGATAAATTAAAATATTATCAACTAAAAGTTCTTTGGTAGATATTTTTATGAAATTTAGTGATTTTATTTTGTATTTTTAAAAAGAATTAAAATTAAAACTATATTCTTGAAAATAATTAAGGTAAACAATTCATATAGAATATTTATAATATTAAAGCTTCAATAATGTATAACAAACATTTTAATAGCTAAATTTATTTTTAGAAAAAATAGGAACATCAAAAAATAAAAGACAAAGCAGTCAGATGCTCAAATTCAGAAGAGAAGAGAGTAGGAAAAAACTTAATACGAGACGTACTGGATTGTTTATTAATAAATAAATATATGATATCCCTTAATCTAGTATATAATTGATGACTTTTCTAGTACATGATGCTGACTTGCATTCATTTGAAATTGTCTGTAAATATTATTTACCTGATGCACAATCAGTGCCATTATTTAAAAAGTTCTATTTATTTAAAAATGTTAAGTTTTCTAGCACTGATTTTTAATAACTAATTTTATTGTTAAATTATAAGAAATAAATCTGTACGAACTCTGCCCAATAATTAGTCAATTATGCTTTCGTTTAAAATGTATAAGTTCCGTTGACTATCATGTCTCCTGCGTGGAGAGGTCAAAAATTTTAAAAATAAAAAAAACCAGTGAAAAATAAAATAGAAAACTTGGCCACTAATATAAGGATATTTATCAAGATTAAATGGAAACATCCATGCAATTTTTAAGATTTTTTACATACTTTTGTGAAAAAACTTTTTTAACCATTTGCACCTTTTTCGTGAGAATGACCTTTTTGCAATATTTAATGACTCATTTTCTATTAGTATTTTTTATCTTAATTATTTGTGATAATTCTAATAAAGTGAGAGAATTTTTGGGTTTTTATTTTTGACTATAGATAGAGTAGCTTCATTTCATTTTAATTTGTAGGAATATTGCAATTTTTATGTTTGGATTTTGTATATTACTATATTTGATATTATTATTTACTATATATATCATGATAGAAATATAATATCAGAAAATGAATTTAGACGATTTATCGACAAATTCAACTTAAAAGCCTGAACGTTTGTCAGCTCTGAGCAGTAATTGATCCAACTCATCTTAAAATCTGTCTTTTCATCTGTGAATAGACAAGATGGAATAAAATTTAATTTAATTTAATCTTTCACACTTCTCCATATCCGAGTTATTTTATCTCGATAAACTAAATAACTCAGACGTGAGTTTCATTTAAGTCACTTGAATCACGCATACCTAAACTTAATTACGTCAAAATAACAATATTCAAATTAGTCGTCTCAGCTAGCAGACACATTAAATATAGGTTAACTGAAGATAATTGACAAGTTAGGCATGAATATCCTGTGTGATTCATGTGACTTCAGAATCATTAAGTCCTAGGAGATGGCGTGCAGAGACATGCTAGCTACATTTAGCTGGGTTAAATGCACGAGGCACAATTGGCGGAAATTCAATGGTCTTGGAAACGTAAGGGGTAATCTGAAGTTAATTACTTTAAATTAATTTTACACTTTGAATGGTCTATTTTTCATTTCTAGAAGATATTCAGTCGAATCTGTGAGTTATTTATTTTCATTGCTTAATCAAAGCATTAATTACAACCTGAAAGTAACTGACGCTTAAAAATCCAGATCTGCTCAACCTGAAATCTTAAACGTAGCGCAAAAACGATTAATTACATTTTTTGTGTGCTCATCCTACCAATTAATTAAATATATCTAATTTTATTATTTGAGACCACTGAACAGCTAGCTTAAGTGTATTATAATTTACCTTATTTATGCATCGATTCGTTTCTTCCTGACTTTTTTTAGAGACAAACTATGAAGCTGAAAAGTACACGAGAAAAAATATCACTCGCAGAAAAAGGAACAGGCAATTTATGTAGCATAAATATTTTAAACTAACTGTATTAAAAGATCTAAAAGCTTCAAATTTACTTACTAATTAAGATTCAGAAGAAATAAGGGAAACCATTCAAGCACTTACCTAAAAGGAAAAATAAAAAGATAAATAAATATGAAGCAAATTATTAAATTCAAAGAATGCCTTCATAATTATATTAGAAATATTAAATAGACAAAAAGAAACTCAGACAATATATTCTTAAAACTGTACTCAATATAAAAATTGTGATAAATAATGAAAGTAAGACATTTTTTTAAACACGCTTTTATTAATGTAAATATACTGATTAGTAGAAAATAATTACTTTCTCGTTTACGAAGTTTTTAAAGAGAAAGTATTGTAATCGTCCAAAAATTCGAACTCGAGATTTTGACGAATCTCACCTGTTAGACCTCCCTGAGTCTGAAAAACACAATTTTGGAATTATGTCTGTGTGTCTATGAACACGATAACTCGAAAACTATTAAAGATACAGAGATGAAATTTGGTATCTGATCTTTACACAAAATTTGTAGGTTTCTAGTAAATTTTGGAAAGAATCTGTCTACGAAAAGTCTGTCTGTCCGCATTCATGTGAACACTATAACTCAAAAGCCTGAATAGCTAGATTGATAAAATTTGGTACACAGTTTTATCATCATGACTATAGGTCCGTATCAAATTTTGGACCAAATTCGTTGAAGGGTTGATTGTCTGTCGGTCTGTATAATGGCATATTTTTAATCGCAAAAACTTCTTAACAAAATTACTTAGATAAATGAAATTTGGTATGTGGCCTTCTTACCTTAATTGCAGATTTGTGTCCAATTTTTGTTTCAATCGGTTAGAAAAAGGCGTTCAAATTGCATAATTAATTTTTCTAATCCTATTCTCCATGAGCATGCGTACTGGTAGCAATCTCTGTGCACGCGGAAGCTATTGAGCGAATTACGTCACTTTGTCCTTGATTCTAGCAGTGTGTGACAGATGCGTTTCAATTGGTACGCATCTCTTTGAATTTGATTCTTTACCTAAATATATTACAATCACTATAATCTACAATGAAAAACCTTCTGATAGTCATTGGATTCTGGGTTACCGTAGGTTCGAATTTTTTTATCCACGCTTGGGGAGAAGAAACAGCACCTTTTGGGGGAAGTATACGAGAAAGTTTAGGAGAGACCACTCCCGCTGGTGTTTTATCAAATCTGTGGAGGTTAAAACAAAATGTCAAAAACATGAGCGCAGATAGAAGTACTCTAAGTAAATTGGAATTTTAGTTATATTTTTCATTTTTAAAGACTCTTTGGAATTTTTCTCTCGTATGATATTCATAGTACCTTAATTTCCTAATAGTGTTGTTTTCAGCTTTTTACTCTTTTACGATTTTGTTTTTAACTCATATTTTTGATAAAAATATTATTTTATTGCTATTATATTTTTCAGTCTTTAAAACGTTTCATAATTCATTATTATAAATATTATGGACCCTTGTTTTCATTTTTTCTCAAACTCACTACCGAATGGCGCCTTTGTTATGAAATTAAAATTCATTGAGAATTAATCCCATTAATTGATCATAAAAAACTGAAACTATTAAAATATTTTTTACTATCATGAATTAGCAATTGTACAAACTTTTAGAATTAATGCATCATAAAGTGAGTGAAAAATCGATAACAAAATTCCATCTTCACCATCATGAAACAAGTCAAGTTGAATGAAAACGTGCACAAAAAGGTAGAAGAAACATACACATTGGCTGTCCAATCGATGCTTAGTGGCAAAAACACACATTAAAGAAGATCCTGAATACCTTCCTTCATCTTTTCGCGTTCATTGGTTTCGCAGTGAAACCACACATTGAGCATTTTTTTACTGCGCATGGGCGAAACATAGAGTATTTTTTCTTTCATAACTTAAGAGCTAGATACATAGGCCAACTTATATAAAAATGCCAGTTCAATACCGTTAGTATTCACAAAGATATCGTCATTGCAAAAGCGAAATTGCTTTTGATCTCTATGCGAAACTAAATGGTGAGGGTTCTTGATAATTTTTTAAATTGAATCTTCGAAAGTAATATTTAATTTTATGAAGGTTGAATAATCTGAATACTCACGTATACTTATAAATTAAATGCATAATTTAAATTGCATTTCGGTGATAACTTATTCGAAGGAAAAATAGCCCGTTACCGTTCATTGGTTTCACTGTGAAACCACAAATATCTTGAAAATAAAAAATGCTAAATTTTTTTCCTTTAACATATTTATGATCAGCTACATGTCTAGTACTCATTTTTGAAATAAATTTAGTAATTTTCAGAACGAAACATGTAGTGAACTTGAAAGGGTTAAGAGCAAATGTGCCTATTCGTTTATGTTCCGCGCCGCAAACTCCAACCCGATTGTTTTTTTATCAACAAGCTGAATTCTTTAATTTGAAAATGTCTTTCTAAAAAATAAGAAACATCTACAAACCATACCGCCTTTAACTGATTTATTTCTGATTTTCCGATTATTAATAATTACGCAATCCTGGCCAAACTTGTGAATATTTTTTTAAAGTTTCTTGTTTTATAATTATAATTAAACAACTGAAGCTGCGTATTCTTTCACAAGAAGTATCAAGCCAAGTTCCAAGTAATCAAAAACTTAACTCAAATGTAGATTTCCCTTATCTAATCTGCTTTCTGTCAATATGTCATAATCAATTAAGATTATTTTGTTTTTAAAAATATCGAGATTATTCAGATTGGCGACCATTTCGAAATATATCACAAAAATATTAGGTTTGCAAAGTATGAAAAGAGAGCAAAATTCTTTCTTCTTCATAAAGTGAATAAAGAACCAAAATCATTATTGTTTAATTTGCAATAATTTATGAATTTGTCTTAATTATTAAAAATTAATTTGAAAAGGGAACTACAAATTTAAGAGAAAGCAATCCATCATTCTTTTAACAAATTTTTCTGACACAATTGATCTATTAACTTTTCAATTTTTTTACTCGGATCACAAATCAATATATGTCTTTCACCGGTGCCTAGTTGGAAGAAATGGGAGTACCATTGGTTTCTTTACAACATATCACCAAGTTGTTTTCAAAATATTCAAGAAACAACGAGCATATTTGCAGAAAGAAAATCTATGAGACATCATTCACCTGATCCAAAACAACAATCCGATAGCATTCTTTGGCATACTTTTGTTCTTGTGGTTAACTTTTGTTTATGGGAGCAAATATTAGAAAAGTTTGCGCAGCGCAACACTGCGACCCTTCAACTTGTCGCGCAACTGTGTCATGAACAGCAGTTGTGAAAAAAGGAAGTTAAAATGTCGAGAACCGAAAGGCCTTTATCCAGTTGCTTGTAAAAGTTTCCTTCCAAGACTCGTATTTTGTGCTATCAGCTGGAATGATGTCACAGCTGCTCTTGACGCGAGATTCGACAATCTATCAAATTTAAGAGATTTCAAAAGGTTTAAGGAGCTCCGGAGCTACTCATTTGTTAAAGCGAGTTGCAGGACTTTTTCTCTTCCTGACTTTGGCCGAAGAATTCATCACTTCGATGCAGCAAACAACTAAAGCGCACAAGCGTGTAAAGCTACGTGTGGAAATATTTATGTTCGGAAAATTAATGCTCAACCGAAGGGACTTTTAACAAAACCAGAAACTAAATGAGAGGGAAAAAACTAAGCAAAGTTGCTTGTTAGCATAAAAGGAAAAACATCTCACATATGTCAATTTCTACCGCAAATTAACTTTTTAAATAAACGCAGTAAACAATTATATACACAAGTTTACAAAGTTATTTGTCAAAACACTTATTTTCAAAGAATTAATTATGAAATATTATTTCAGAAGGTATAAGTATCACCTGAGCAGCTCATTTGTTAAAGCGAGTTGCAGGGCTTTTTCCCTTCCTGACTTTGGTCGAAGAATTCATCACTTCTAAGCAGTAAACAACTAAAGCGCACAAGTTTGTAAAGCTACGTGTCGAAATATTTATGTTCAGAAAATTAGTGTTCAAATGAAGGGTTTGGGGTTTTTAAGATTTTTAACAAAGACATAAACTATATGAGAGGGAAAAACTAAGCAAAGTTGCTTGTTAGTATAAAAGGGAAAGAATCCCACACACGTCATTTCCTATTACAAAGTAACTTTCTAAACAAACGTAGTACATAACTTGTGCGTACAAGTGTGGAAAGCTGTGTGTCGAAATATTAATGTTCAGCTGAAGAGTTTTTGGTTTTTAAGACGTTTTTCAACAAAGTCAGGAACTAAATGAGGGGGAAAAAGCTAATCAAAGTTGCTAGTTGACATAAGAGGGAAAACATCTCACAGACGTCACTTTCTACCACAAAGTAACTTTTTAAGCAAACGCAACAAACGACTTGTGCGCATAAATTTATAAAGTCAAGTGTCAAAATGTTTATTTTCAGAAAATTAATGATAAAATACAAGATTTTTGTCATTTAAGAATTTTTTGAAAGAAAGAAACTTAATATACGAAGCCGACGTAAAGCTACTGTGTTAACAGAACAAAGAAGGCATTTTACGCGTCATTTTCCAATATAAAGCTTCAACAGTTAACTTATTTAACACCTCTTTGCATTCCTGTAATCAGTAAGCATCGCAAAAGAAGGAACACTGTGCTCATCTTGGGCCTCTTCTTGACCTAATGGCGCCCTCCAACCTTAACCCTATGACGGTTCAGGCAGTTTCAGGCAATCAGATGCTTATTATTTACCGGCGGGAAAAGCCATTTCGTTTTTGAAGGGTCAAACGCTATTTGTTCAGGAAGGTTTTACCTCATTACCTCTTAATGAGCTGGAAAACCGCTATAAAGCTGCAGTTTGCACATAAAAACAATAAACAGTGTTTTTTTTGCAAACAGCATTATTCAAACCCATACTAATTCATTATAGTTTATTTTATCTTTAGTACATTTCAAAATAAATCTTTAACTCTGATAAGGCAAAAGAAATAATTACACGCTTTTAACACATTTCTTTGGTTTTTATTCTTGTTTGTTGATTGTTTAATCTACAAACGTAACTTTATGAAGGGAGGGCAAAAATTATGTACATAAATTAACTAAAAGAGGCTGATCCAAAAAATTCTCATTCACCCTATTATTAACGATGAAGGGCGTTTTTTTTCCGAATAGAAATGAATTTTTATGATTCGGAGTTTATTAATCATCCCTCAACTGAAATTAACATACCTGTGTAACATTTAATGTTTTGATAACTTCAGTCATGGCGTATATAGAGTGAAGCACTAAGAACGAGTTCACAATTTAACTCTGATTGAAGTTTTCAGAACTTTTCATGCAGGGATTAAATGGGGTACATGAGTGAAAGACTAAAATTGAGTCCAACTTTCGATTTAGGACTAATTACTGCTACATGCATAAGAACCTAAGTTCATTACATTCTCAACAATAAGGCCTATTAACATCGAAAATGAGAGGAAACCAGCTCGAAGATTATCTCTAACTATATAATCTGTGTCCCACTTCGAAATAATTCACCATTAGACTGATTTATTGAAGATAAAGTTATTTTTCCTAATTAGAAGACACATTTTCTCGACTAATTATGTCTGGAATCCCAATTTTCCACGTAATACTTTACTCTGCACAATACGCAGTAATTTGCATGAAATTCTATATTATGATGCTTAAATCTCACTTAAATTTAAATCTTCAAATGTATTTCTATTAGAGCTGGTGTGTAAGCTTTTTAAGCATAAAATAAAGTTTGGTAGGCCTATCAAATTTATATTACCAGAAAAATAAATGAGCTTACTAGTTACTAAGAAGCTGGTTACTAAGATTACACTAATCACTAAAGCCCTGGTATTAATTTTCAAAAAGTTTCTAAATTTTTATTGAAGTTTTCCTTTTATCGAACAAAATGCATCCATTTGCATTCCCATATGCAATTTTAATTTTGTCATTATTTCAAAGTTTAGACCAATTTTAAATATAGAAATACATAACAAAAATGCTCACAATGCTTCTTAATTTTTATGACAACCGAACCAAATCAATCAAGACTTCAAAACCTGTTTCTAATTCAAAAGAAACTTCCAATATACATAATAAACTTAAAGAAATACCGAAATACTAAAAAATGAAGCTTATACACATACAATTGTGCAGAAATTGCTACACAAAAGATTTTTCCATAAAAAAAATGAAAAAACCAACATTCTCACTAACATTTTTACATTTTTCTTAACTTATTTTTTAAGAATTACTTCGATTCACAGGCACTGTAATAACTTGCACAACTATTATCCATTCTTTTATTATTTCTGCTTGTGTCTTTCTTTGGTTTCATGACTGCTACGGTTTTTTTTCTTAAATTTCCGTTGCGGCATTTTAGCTTTTACGATTTAATTTGCAGTGATCAGGCCTATTTTGTTAAAAAATGGATGGACTATTTTTGTCTTTTATAAGCTGTACTAGCTATACCGTTAGATTTTCACAAAGTTTGTAAACAACATTACATATAGGTTTGTGAGATTTTCTCTTGATTAATTATATTCTAGGAAAATGACATTCGTTCTTTACTACAATCAGAACCTCATTTTTTATACCTTAAACCTTACTTTTCCCAAGAGCTTTAACAAAATATAGAGTCACCTCGAACACAACTTTTAATATGGGTCAATAATAGCTTCAAATTTTGAAAGACAAGTACCTGCGTGAGTTTCTTCGATTTCGACTGACTACCAGATGTACAATCTATCTGATATTTTAGCTAGTTAAAGCGTTGGTCTTCAGATCAGAAACAGTAGTTTGAAAACTAATGAAAACAGGAACGCCTCAATTAAGATCAATATCAGAGTATAATTCAATATAAAGAAGTTGTTTGATGTTAAAATAAAATAATAATCTTATTGCTAAAATAAAATTTATATTATCTTAAACTCAGAATTAGAAAAATGTGTTGCAAGTGGTTGCTAAACAGCAATGTATTTTACTGGAGGTTAGAGAAATATTGTCTGGGAGTTTCGTTAGGAATCAAGATTAGGAAGATGAACTGTTGAATTGCTCAAAAAATGCCATTGTTTTGCGCAGCTGCATATTATTGTAAATCATTCAAATTAAAAATCTTTCAGGTAAATCGCCTTTCTATAAATACTTCTATCGTGGCCACATCAGTATTAAGCGGCAATGGTGCTTGGATGTTAGTAATCTTGCTTTAGATTTTACATATGCCAATCATATTTTCGGTTCATGCATATTTTTTGTTAATTTACGCCTTTAATTTTTCTAATATAAATTTGTTTCCATACTTTCGTTCATGGTGTATCGATGTTTAATGAAGTTAACCTATTATGCTGGAAAAATCTATCAAAAACATCCGTTGTTATACTCTTTTGAAATTTTAAGCGTGATTAATTTCGTTTCCCAGACGTTAATTTGCTCCTGTACACCAAGAGTCTGAATATTATAGTTTCAATTATGGGAAAAGATTCGAAAATATCCTTTAAAACAGATCTTTATTTGTCATTATTAACAGCTTATATTTTATATTTCTAAAACTCCAACGAAAAAATTGTATGTTCTCAATGCCACAGCGAGGAATCAATGACCTCCGTTTCCATCAGTCTTCCTTTCACACATTTATCGTGTGTCACATAAAAATTTATTTCTAAAACTTGGAAAATAGTGCCGAGTGTTGGAATACAACAATGGGAAAATGATGATTTCTACCAAATGATGATTTGAAAGAATGAGTCTGTTCAAGTAAATTTAAAAATTGGTATGCATTTCATCATTTCAAACATTGAAAATGGTCCCAATTTGCAGTCACAATAATTTTCTTTAAGGCTTTGTGAATCCAAAGAACTGCTTATTTGACTTATTTTGAATAATAGACGTGAAACTCTTTCGTAGATTATCAAGTATGTTTTTAAACTATCCAAATAATAATTCTCAATTTGTATAATAAGCTTAATTTGTTAAGAACTGAAATAGCTAAAAAAGTAAATACCTAGACAGTAAATGCTAGCATATATCATTATAGTACTCTGAAATGATTATTCATTAAATGAAATAAAATGATTGAAATGCAACAACAACAGATTTTTCCTAGTTAGTCTGAGAAACAAATATCTTTTTTCAGTTATTAGATCTGAGAACTGTAAGATAAGCACTAATTACTTCCAGAAGTTTCTCCAACTCTTAGGGTTCAAAATACTTCTCCTTTACCGTTTATAAAACAGACAACGAATGCTAAAAGATTTATCTTGAAAAATCTTTGAGAAAAATGATTTACGAAATAATTTTTAGAAGATTAGATACCTGAGTAATGTCGGTAGTCATGGTTCATGGTTGAAATACATCAAGACCAAGTCTTTGCTACACCAAACTCATATTAGGTGCATAAAGTTAGTGCTCGTTAAATTCGTAAAGGCGAGATTGGCCTTGTATTGGTGAGATATAGAAATTCGTCAAATCTGGAAAGGCAAAATAGGCCTCGTGTTCGTGAGGTACAGTACTTCGAAGAGAGCAGTGATACCTCTCATGGTACCCGCAATATCTGATTGCAGTTTAAATGTATGAAGATTTGTTGGTAAGGGTTTCTTACGTTTAACCCCTTAACCTACCGCAAAGTGTCTGGCACGTGCATCTATTACGGAATTTTTGCTATTTAAAGTCAGTGTAACAATTAATTTTAAATACAAAAATCACTTGGACACGCTTAAATGTCTCAAGTATTCTTAACCATCTTAAGTAGATTGAATTATTAAAAAATATCCCAAATGGGTGGTGTCATCTAATTAGGAGGTTAATAAAATCGTAGGGCAAGGAGTTAAGCGTAGTTTTGAAGTTATGTTTAATTACTTATGATGAAAACAGGACATTGGAGATCATACCCCATTCTCCATTATTTACACGCAACGGCAAGCAGAGGACGTTTGACCGCAACGATAGATTAAGCGTACACCAGGACCAAACGCACATCGGAATTGGTCTCGAATCTGTAATCATCTGAAATCGAAGCCGAAGCTCTTACACCGCGCTCTCACTGCCTCGCATTCGTCATTATAAAGAAAGTTCCTAACAGTAGACCATGAAATAGATTCAAAAGGGGATGTTTACCTGACAAATCAATCAAAAGTAAAGAATTCAAATTATTTGAGATTGTATATAACGTTTATAATCATTTTTAAACTTATTAATGTTTCATAATTCTTGTGTGGCACTAACCAAAAGAAAGACTATTTTTAGAATACTTAAAAATCGTATTGTCTCCCTTAAAATGCCAAAATATTCATCATCTTTTAAGCCTTCTGCACAAAATTAAATTTTTCTTAGAAATGTTTTTAACATAATTTTAAGAAGTTGTATTTTTTGTTAGTTTCGAAATTCATTCATAAAAATACACGAAACTTAACTCTTTTATACTTCCTTTATCTCGTTTATTAGATTATAAGACAAGTAACATCCAATCTGTAAGGTAAAGCGAAGGTTGTTACACTATTTTTTCGGAACATTAATCTTGTTTAAAGCATTTTGCGTATAACTTGTTGAAAGATCAAAACTTGTAGCTTTCCTCTTTATTTTTTCCGTACTTTCTTTTTTAAGAGAATCGAAGATGACTTTCTAAATAAAATGCAAGCCCCGTACATACGCGAAAATATTAAAAAGGCAAAACATAAATAAATAAAATTATGCGCATGTATATTTATCCTGTTTACAACGGATTCGTAATTGGATTTTGGGAAAAATTCGAGCACTCTTTGGATTTTCAACGTATTTTAAGGGAATTCGACATATAAATAGATTATTTCATTTTCAGATGTCAGACGTCCATGTAAATTCTGTATTTGTGGAATATTAAAGTGTAACAAATGTTTAGAAACGCGATCGATTGGTTATGAATATTTTACATAGACGCAAAATTATTTGACTTGCATTTATTCCAGTCAAACTTTTCTGAGAAATAAAATGCAGCGAATGCTACATTCCGTGTCTCAAATTTTACATGCATTTCTTGGAAGATGTTTAGTAATACACAAAGGCAAATACCCAATTTTTTTTCCAGAACCTTATTGGATTATTTAACATTGCTACGTAAGTAAAAAAAATGTTCGAAATTTCCTAAAAGATCTATTAAAATATTTTTTATCTCTTTTAATTCTTAATTAATTTTTTAGATGCAGTGTTCAATTTTTATGTTTCGTGCTCGCGCCGTCCAATATGCTACTAAAACACTAACCACTGTTTAATCGCTTTAAACAATTTTACGTAAAAAAAATCTCGTTACGAAAGTTGCGTTTTTTTCGCACAACAAAAAATAAAAAAGTAACGAGTACAAAAAATATATACAGAGCATTAATTTACTTAAGAGATAATTACAGTTTTCTTTGCATTGAACTTTGCACAAAAATAACCCAAATATTTTCGTTGCAATCGTTCTCAAGGCAACACTATTGTAACACAGTGTTTTTTTTTGCCTTAATATTTTTTTTTATTCCCTAAACCTTGTTGAGGGAAAACGTTTCCAGCCTTTCTCTTTAATTTCCCTTGGAATTTATTCGGTTCTTTATGTTTGTTTGTTTTAACAGAATACCAAGCAAGCTACAATGAACTTTACACAGAAATAGAAAATTCAAGCTCCATTCCTTAACCAGTATTTCTTTGCAATTGTTTTTACGGTTTTACTTCATTTTTTTAAAGCTTTCTGCAATAAAAAATCACTTAAGTGCTATTCAGAAAGGTGTATAAATTATGATGACGTTAAAATATATACTTTAACTGCTTGTACTCCAGAAACAGAATTAAATTGAAACTTTCTTTCTTATTCCTTCCTTTTTCAGTACAATGGTAATATTAAAATTGAATGATGAATAAGAAGAAATTATGCTTTAATTTATAAGAGGAAGAATAATGCGTTCTATTAAACATACTGCAATTTAATAAACCCTATTTTTGCTGCGTAATAAAGCACATTAAAAAATATGAATGATTAGTGTTTCCAAAATGAGCGAACGATAGCATTCTGCGGATTAGATTTTTAGATTGTCTCTGGAGTTGAAAACCCGCAAAGAATGGGTTCCATTCATGCCCACGTGATACACGTCAAATAAGCCGCTTCAATTTAATTTAGGAATCCAATCCATATTTTGCAGGAGGAAAAGGGACATGACATCGCAATGCAGCGTAAGATAATGACCAATTAATAGTCGAGTCAAATAAGGGTTTGAAAAAAACATTAAATCATATAGTTTTGAAAATTTGAACACATGTTCGTGAGAGGCTTATGATGAATATACTAAAAGTTCCCGGTCCTGGGGGGGGGTGAGCTCGCAGGGCCATCTTGTATTTGATCCCCCACCCCCCTTTTTTTTAGTTTTTCTTGAATATCTCAAAAACTATTCAGTTTTCAAATCACAATTGATTCAACAAATTAAAGAGCGTAATAGTTTTTGAGATAATGGGTCTCAAAGTTTATGGCCATCTTGGATTTCATCCCGGTTTTTTAGTTTCTTGTGAAAATCTTGAAATCTATTCAATTTTCAAATTATATGTAATCAACAAATTAAAGAGCGAAAAAATCCCTACAAACGCATGCTTTTGTTTTAGCTTTAAAGTTTCTGAGGTAATGGGTTTCAAAATTTGTCGGCATTTTAGATTTTTCCCCCTTTTTTTAGTTTTCCTTGAATATCTCGAAAACTATTTGATTTTCAAATTACATGTAATACAACAAA
Source organism: Araneus ventricosus (assembly GCA_013235015.1). NCBI lineage: Eukaryota > Metazoa > Arthropoda > Arachnida > Araneae > Araneidae > Araneus > Araneus ventricosus. The sequence continues at coordinate 125,401 of BGPR01000474.1, forward strand.
TAAATGATCGTAAAATTCCCAAAAAATGCATGCTTTTATTTTTTTCCAGCTTTAGTAGTTTCTGAGATATTTAAGAAAAACTATAAAAGGGGGATAAAATCCATGATGGCGGAAAATTTTGAGACCCATTATCTCAGAAACTATTAAAACTAAACAAAAATAAAAGCATACGTTTCTAGGGAATGGTGCGCTCTTTAATTTGTTGAGTCACATGTAAGTTGAATATTGAATAGTTTTAGAGATATTCAAGAAAAACTAAAAAAGGGGGAGGAAATCCAAGATGGCGGCAACCTTTGAGACCCATTATCTGGGAAACTATTAAAGCTGGAAGGAAAATAAAAGTATGTATTTGTAGGGAATTTTACGCTCTTTAATTTGTTAAATATATTGTTATTTAAAAACTGAATAGTTTTCGAGATATTAAGGAAAAACTATAAAAGGGGATGAAATCCAAGATGGCGCCGCGAGCTCACCCCCAGGACCGGAGACTTTTAGTATGTTCATTATAAGCCCCTCACGAACACGTGTACCAATTTTCAAAACTATACGATTTAATGTTTATTTAGCCTCCATTTTGGAACTTCGTTGACTGGACTATAAATATTAGATGGAATGCGCAGTCAGCTTGTCATGTGACTGTGACGTCAAGGAAATGTATTCCACTGTGATCAATAAGTCCATCAAACATTTCATCTCCATCTGCATGTTTTTATGCATTAAGTCTTTTTGCTAAAAATATGATAAATATCACATGAAACAAGAATATTCTTTCTAATTTCAATTAATCTTATACATGCACCGTGTACAAATGGTATATCCTACACAAATGGCCATTTTAAACATTGTGTTCTTATAGTCTCTCATTTATTTTTTTAGAACTACGAAATAATTGCTTTTAATATGAATCATTAAAAATCAAGTTATTAATAAAAATAATTGAGTAGTTTTGTATATGTCTGGTTCAACCATAAATAACATGAGTTTTGAAGTCGAATTAATCTACCATGCATGGTCTTAGATATGGCAAATTGTTTCTCTGAGTTTACTTTCGAAATGAAAGTTTTTTATATACATACACATTATATTACTACTATTTGGTTTTTCTGTATTTTTTTGTTTGATTATCCGTTGATATTTTTCTTTTTTACTTTTTGTGACATTTTGATATGTTCCGTACGTTTTCCACAATATTTTTCTGAAAGAGAAAAAAAGGGGGGGAAAGCAGTTTACGAAAGTCTGGAATAATACAAAACAGATTATTAGATTAAAATAATTTACCGTTAAAAAATGAACTGAAGTGAAATAAATAGTCCTGGAAATGCCAGTGTGTCTTTCATTTTGATGGAAAACAATAACAAAGCACGATGGAGGAAAAAAATACACTGATAAAATTAAGAAATAAAAAATTTAGACAGACCTATTAGACTCATAACTCTCTAAACAGACAAATGTGACTGATGAAAAAAATGTCTCTGTTTAAGTTATTGAAGAAGCAAATGCGTTTTAAAAACGATGCGCACAAAACATTCCTGTAACAATGAATCCTCCCCAAAAAAAATATTTCCCTGGTTATTGCCATTCAGCAGGAAAAAAATTGAAGCATTACATAAATATTTAATGTATTTTGAGAAAATAAATTGCTCTTCATTCAATAGCGTAGAAAAAAATGCTTATGTTTTTTCCCAGTTTGATTCAAGTCGAAAGAAAAAGCGGGAAAAGGAAAGAAAAAAATATAGGGTGGGATAGGAGAAATTCGTTCTTCCTGACAATAAATTTAGAGCAATGAAATATTAATACGCAAGAAATTGCTTTGAGAATCCCGAAAATCTACTTGGAGCAGATAGATTTCAGATCGGATGCAAAAAGAGCATCGGCAAATAATAATACAGAAAAATAAAAAAAAACCGACGAATACAAATTTTCTTCAAACTTAATATATTTCATCATCATGAAGGTAAGGAAAATCAATATCGTCGTTGTAATCTCAAAGTTGGCGTCTCATGCAGGGGAATTTTCAATAATTGGCAGTTCTCTCGAAATGAAAAAACTTTCTTACCAAAGGGTGAAGCCAAGAAGGGAAAAAATAAAAGAAAGGAAAGAGGGGGAAAAAGGAAAAGGGAAAAATTATAAAAAAAGGGGAAACGCATAAAAGGTTGATCAGAATGACTCGACAGCCGCCGGCTGTATTGGCAGAATTATTCGAGCTGTGAGGCGGCTCAATCCAGAATGGTGCGATTCAGTCAGGACGGGCAAAAATTTGTAGAGTTGTAAAACAGAACGGTGCCCCTTTCAGAGGATAGTGCTTTTGTCCCCCAACTTCCACCCCCTAAAGAGAATGAGGGGGCCCATTCTCCATCAGCAGCTTCTCCTTTATGATATTTCATGGCTGACTTCTAATAAAGTGTTGGAATTCCCTCTGGTCTCGGCTCCCCGGCCATTGGGCAAGATGCCTTTTTATTTCTTTTTTCCTTATCCTTTCTTCTAATGCTGTAGGATAAGATCAAAACAAACACGGGTGCAGAAATAAACAGACTGTCAATGATGATTTACGAGGTAGGCATTATTGCTTGAGTGTTCATTGAGGTATTATTTGCATTTATTTATTCACTACGTACTGAGATCTTTTTCATATTTCGCATCTTTATTCGATGATATATGATGAGACACTGTGATTCGTCTGATAAAATAACAGCATATTGTACTGACTCTTTGCAAGATTTTTCCTTTGTCAAGTATTCAAGAGTGAAAACTGAAATATCAAAATTAATTAAACGCGAGAGATGGTGATGGATTAAATTACATTAGATGGGGAATCATTATGGACGCAGGGTTTTCGTTGAAGAGTCTCATCTTCTCGATCGGGAGATTTAGAGTTCGAGACTTGATTAGAACGAAGAATCATCCATGTATGTTGAACTGATGCAACCTATCGTTGTGGTCAGATGTTTTCACATTGGTGCGGCGTGGTAGTGTAGAGAGTGGAGTACCGGATATGGTGTCTTCCTCGTCATCTGATCATGATTCAGAATTACAATGTCCGTAATGATATAGCCATCTTGTAAATTAAAAGGAGTTGCTTCATTGCGAATTAAACTAAAATAAACTGTAATTTCAAAAGTAAATGTTATAGCTCTCTGTTGTGCATCAACATTACGAGAACGTTTATTTAATTATTAATTTAATGCATCGTTGTGTAAATGACCATTGATATTATTGATTCCTTTTCCTTTTATAGCTGACATCCGTACTTTTGGCTCAACAGTGATGAGTCATATATTTTTTATCTCCTTTCTTATCGTTTCGTGCAATGTTAGAGATAAGAACAAATTAATACAGGTGTAAAAATAAACAGAGTGTCAATAATGATCTATGAGAGAAGCACTATTGCTCGAGAATTTATTGAGGTACTATTTGCAACTATTTACTCATTATACAGAAAAATATTCAGGTTTCGCATTTTTATTTAGTGCTGTATAATTTGAAGTGTGACTTATCTGGTAATAAGATAGTATAAAAGCTTTTCTTCGCTCTTTGCAAGATATCAGCATTTTCAACTGCTTAAGAATGAGATAAATACAGTGGCAAATGGAATGGAATGCAAAAAACGGCTCATTCATGTGCATCAACATGTACATTTTATTTATAAATTTAATTATTTTATTTCTTCGGGGTACATCAATATTTTTAACTTTGTTCTTTTATAGCTGTCATCCCTAAGTTTGACATCAAATGAATTCAAAAATCAAAAATTAAAATTTCAATTCCAATTATTTAAATTACTCTTTCTGTTTTCAGTGAATAAATAACAGTTGAAAGCAAACTTATTTTTCAAACCCACGCTTTAGAAGTGCTACGAATATACAGGCAATTATTAAACCTTCTTTTTATGACCGTGTCCTAAGTAACGTTAAATAAATATTTTTACTACGATACCAATATCAGGAGAACTTAATACCGCCACAATAGAACTGCAAACATTAATCATAAATGCATGCAACAAAAGTTTCAAAATCAAAAAGCAACTTCTCATAACAAAACCAAACTGGTGGACAGAGCAGCTAGAAATTCATAAAAAGAAAGTTAGAGCACTAAGAAAGAGAGCACAACGGGCGCCGGAATTTGAAAGGCAAGCAAGATACCAAGTCTTTAAGAAAGAGAAAGCGAAGTACAAAAGACATATTAAGCAAGCAAGGAATATGGGTTGGAGAAAATTTTGTAGCGCAGCCTCCCATCCGTATGGGAAGCAGTACAAGGTGGCGTTTCGAAAATCAGTTTTCCCATCTCAAATCCCGTACTTGATAAATGGAGACCCAAAGGGAAGTCTGCAAGAGGCAGCACAAAACATCCTGGACCAGATTTTCCTTTCCCCTGCCATTCCCACAAATTACAATCTAACCACCTCAACACAGCCACCTGATCCTCCATTCTCCCCCCAAGAAATCTCGGCGATAATAGAACATCTTCCGTCAGGCAAAGCCCCGGGTATAGATGGAATCGACAACCTCCTAATTAAAATCATTCATAAGCGCTTCAATAATATCTTTCCAACCCTCTTCAACAAGTGCCTGCATCTAAGCTGCTTCCCGGATTCTTTGAAAATAAGAAATATTATCTTATTCCAGAAAGGAGGAAAAGACCAGCGTCTGGCCTCCTCTTATCGTCCTATCTCACTCTTACCGACAATAGGGAAGGTGTTGGAGAAACTTATGACTCAGAGGCTGACTTATCATCTGGAGTCCACCAACAGCCTGAACGACCGACAGCATGGCTTCAGAGAAGGCAAGTCTGTGGATACAGCCATCAACGAGCTACTAAGAAATATTAAAACAGCAAGAAGAGATGGCAAGCATGTCTTAGTGCTCTCTATTGACATCAAGGGAGCCTTTGACAACTTGCAACATCGAGCCATACTTAAGACTTTGGACGCCAGCGCTTGCCCAAGTAACATAAATAGACTCTTTCACAGCCTTCTTCAAAATAGAAAAGTGACACTACTGACCCCACAAGGTAGGGCCACAAAGGAACAAAAGCAAGGCTGCCCTCAAGGTTCGTGCAGTGGCCCGGCCCTGTGGAACCTCGTAGCCAACGAAATACTCAATCAAGTCTGGCCAGATAACGTTCATATACAAGCCTTCGCAGATGATTTTGTGCTGGTCATTAAAGCAGATACAAATAAAAGCCTTGTAGAAGACACGCAAAGTGCAATAACCCAATTCAGCTCCTGGTGCTCAGAAAATGAACTTGTCATTTCAACAGAAAAAACAAATTATATCTTATTCAGCAAAATGGTAAGAAGTCCCAAGATCACATGGAACGGGTATAAAATAAATAGAGTTAAATCTTTTAAGTACCTAGGGATACACGTTGATGATCGACTCAACTGGCTGGAGCACATTAATAAGCAAGGAGAGAAAGCCATCAAAATGCAGCAAAACCTCAAAAGAATCGCAGGTGGCAATTGGGGAATCTCTCAGATACACAGATGGACTCTCTATAAAACGGTTATTGAGAGAATGCTGGCCCACGGATCTTCAGCTTGGTGTCTAAATCCAACATTCAAAATGAAGAGGAAACTTTCTTCGATTCAAAGGCCATTCTTACTCCATATATCGGGAGCTTATCGCACCACCCCAACGGCAGCGTTACAAACTATACTCGGCATCCCTCCCCTACACATGCAATTACAGTTCGAAGCCAGGTTTACTTCAATTTATCGCCTAAGAATCCCTCTTCCCCCTTTCATTACAGATACCCAACCGCATGATCTGGAGATGAAGGCAACAGGCTGGTCCACTCATCCTTCAGAACATCTCAAACCGAACCAAATCTCTTTTGAAGACGGAGAAGCATATATAGCCCGAAAAGACATTATAAATATTTTCACAGATGGCTCGAAAACCGAACACGGAGTTGGAGCTGCCTTCTGCGTCTTGACCAATGACATCTGGGCCTACCAGTGGTCTGCTAAACTCAACGACAACAACACCGTATTTCAAGCTGAACTAACTGCACTTCACGAAGCAGTAATATACGCATCTCATCTGCCAAACCACAATACCTCTAACATACACGTAGACAATAGAGCAAGTATCATGGCATCCTCCAATTCAAAGAGCACAAACGCAACAGCAAGAAAAATTTTCAAAATCCTCCTTTCAAATCCAAGAATAAAAGTCTCTTGGGTTAAAGCGCATGCAGGCAATATAGGCAATGAGAGAGCAGACCAACTGGCAAAAGACGCAACACAACATGGGCAACCCTATTCACATACTAAGCTTCCTAAACCGTACATAAAAGGCCTCCTCCGGAAGAGGATGCTTGAGGAGTGGCAAACCTCATGGAAGAATGGCGATACAGGCAGGAAAATCTATAACATCATGCCCTCAGTTAGTCTCCGTCCCACTAACTGGATTAGAGAGGATGTTATCTTCTTCTCTCAACATGGACCTTTCCCTGCCTACCTCAAAAGATTTCACCTGTCTGACAGCGACTATTGCAGTTGTGGTGGAATTGGCACGGCACTTCACTATGCCACGGAGTGTGTCTATACAGTGTCTTGGCATATGAGGAAGCCAGCGCCAAACTTCGAACAAGAATGGCTGAAAAGGGTCGCTAATAACCTCTTCTCCAGGCAGAAAATTCGTGGGATCATCAAATTCATGAGCGAAAACAGAGATCTTTTCCGGCCTCCCTAGCCTTCAACATCCCAGCGAGCTGAACTACGTAGCTCAATCACCGGACATTCCACCTCCAAATAAAAGAAAGGTATTTCAACATCCAAAGAAAAGAAGACTATTACGAACTAATAGTGTAACAGTGAAAATGCCTGTGCTGTACATAGTGTATATATTTCCGTCTTTTTGTTTATCTTGTTTTTCTTTTCCTTAAATAAAATTCCCGTGTCTTGCCCATCAAACCGTTCAGTGACCGATCTGGTCACGGGTACGGGGGTAAGGGACGGCGTTCTGTTCTGTTATAGTCGGGCTAGTACCTTAACCTCTAACATGTCTTCACGTTATTTCAATATAGGACAATGTACTTTCACATGAATCTTTCACAACCCTCAATTTGGGAGAAAAGTTATTCCCCTGTTAATTTATTGAGGTACTATTATGACCAATAATATCACGCCATATCTATGTAACGATATTCCATTAGATGATGTGCAAAAGCATATTAAATGAAGATAGTAAACTTTGATCACCGAAAAACAGTCTATTTCATTTTAAATATTTTTAAATAAAATGATTCAGATCATTTTAAGTAATTTCGGAGATACTTTAGATGCAACCAAGCTATGATGCAAATAGAAAGAAACGCAACGCTCAACTCATCGGCGACGTTTAAAGAAAAATAGGAAAGATGGTTTTGCGCTTGCGCCTTAAATACTGCTGGGAATAGGGGAGTCCCCAAAAAACAAGGTTCGGTTAACAATGAAGATTGTCATGACTCTTTAAGTTAAAGTAGAAGTGCGTTTTAGTGGTTGCAAGTTAAGCGGCGATAAACAGGGTTTATTGCAAAGATGGGGAAAAATTCTAATCATTACATGTATGTAAGCATTTATAATTCAAGAGTGTCCACAAGGTCCTAAGATGATGATATGGAAAGTATTTAATAAGAAATAGCCGATCCATGGCAGACTGTCCCCTGCAGCATCTGAGGAATGAAAGAAAATCCCGTTATATTTTAGGTAAAGAGTAATGGAAATAATTGCGCAGTGATCTGGGGAACAGCGCTAATTATTTTTATATGGGCCCTTTTAAATGTCTCTAAAGTTTACAGGCATTTTTCAGACATTATATAATTCCCATTATTTATTAACTTATAATTTTTTTCACAAATGATGCCACTAAAGGAGAGAAAAATTTAGGTTAAAATGAAATTTTCACTTAATCCTATTAAACAAACCAATATTATCATAAAGATGACTACCCCATTATTAAAACGGAAACTATAATTGAATAATTATTTTTCCAGTAATTGAGGCATTTGTAAAATAATTAACATTCTAAATTACCTTACAAATATGTCGACATTAATTATGCATGAATTGCCCTAGATATTCCTGTCTACTTATTCACTTAACTATTGCTTTGTATGAAATGAGTAAAATAAGTTTGAAAATAAACAAGAATTAAAGTATGATGCCTTTTTTCAAAAAATGTGGAAATCATACTCTTTACGACCCTTGTACGTTAGTAAAGATATTTGTGATATATTTTAGATTTGTTTTTATTAGAAAGAATGGAAGGAATTAGAGAATTTAATTTAGTCTATGTGAAGTTTATACTAACAATTTTTGTCTTCTTAAAGATTTTTCAGATTACATTTTTCTTTTCCTGGACCTAAAAAAATAAAAAAGTAAGCAATTATCTACGGCTTTCTAAAAGATTTCAGTAAAGATTACGGGGAAAAATGACCTCAGTTGAGAAATACGTACTTCTCTCAAAATCTTCAGTTATAAAAAGGATACGAAAAAAGTTTCAACGACAGATACATGCTAGGCAAGTTCTTAAAAATATAACTACATATTTAATTTATAAAGGTTTTAGTCCATTAAACTATGAAACTATAAGAAAATTCTTAAAATAGAGATAGACTTACATTTCTTTCTTCTTCTTTCAAGAAAAGGAAGTTAATATTTTATAGTTATAGCAGAATGTGTAAAAAATATAAAGATAGGAGATGCATTAAATAATAAATAGCACGCACTTTCTTAGAAGTAAGTTCTAAAAGTTATTCTGATATAAATCGCTTTTCTTTGTGAGAAGACACATTTTTTTCTATAGCAATAACAGTCACTTTAATATTAATCCGTAATTACTTTATAGTCTTCAGAAATATTAAAAACCTTTTAGAATTTATTATTAGCCGATTACATTTTTTTAGTATTCCATTTAATAGGAGTATCATTAGGCCGCTGCTTAAAGCCTAAAAAAGAATAAAGTATCAATTTATAACATTGAGCACCATAATAAATGTTAAATTATTGAATCCATGACTTTCAAAGTTGACTGTTTCAAACTAAATACATTTCATCTCTGGTAATTGGGGAGAAGTTGTCTCAAGATTACGCAACGATTTATCAGCACTTTCTCTGTAATTTTATATGTTAAATAATGAATAATGATTCAATATAACAAATACACATTAGACAAAAAATGGAACAATCCTTAAATAATCAATTAAAGAATAGTAAAAGTTATTTATGCTACATTCATTTCCCGCAATGTCTAGAAAAAGAAAACATCTAGCAGGTATGGATGAAAAGTCAATTTTTTAGTAACCATCATAATCCTTTTAAACAGAATTGGGAGTGTTCTGCTCTGATTTTCTCATACACTTACACAATGTGGCGCGTTTTGAGTTAAGTTTCGTAGCATTGGAAGAAAATCGAAACCTCTCCCCTTTCACCGATTACATCCAAAATTTGCAACTCAGATCAAAACAGATCTATAATTTTCGTTTCAAGACCGCATAACGAAAATTTTATTTGTGTAGACATTCACATATATTCGAATCTATAAGAATTCGATTCGAATCTCCAAGATTCGAAAATATGTGAACAGATCTACAAGTCTGCTGATACAACTGTATCCCAAATTTCATCCATCTAGCTCTAAGTGTTTTTCAGTTATCATGCTCATACGCAGAACGGGCAGACAGACGGGAGGGTTTTCCCTTTAACGGATTACGTCCAAAATTTTACAAAAATCAACAATTTTGGTGTAATGACCGCATATTAAAATTCATCAGTGTAGCTTGTTGCGTTTCTGAGTTATCATGTTCACAGGCAGACAAACATTATTCCTAATGCTGATGATTCTCGGATTCCGAAATCCATGCGAAAGGCGGAGTTAACTTCACCAAAATAGGGGTGAAGAGAAAATTGGAGGGGGAGATGTTTACATTAACTTAACGTGACCTAACAAAGAACTCCGGAAATGTGCTCATCTTACTCATTGCCTGCCACCCCTTTCCGAAGTAAAATCGTCGAAAAGTGCTTGCCGTGGCTTTTTAAAATGATCAGTGCGGGTTTTTTTTCTATTCAGTTTCTAGGAGGTCCAAAATGTGGAGATTCATCAAAATATCGAGGTCGAATTTTTTGACGATTACAATACATTCTTTTTTGTATACTTCGTATACGAGGAAGTAAAATGTAGGTGCCTTCCGCGTCATTTGACCAAAATTCAAAATAATGATGTCTGTACCAAAATATATCTCATGCTGATTCGAAACGGGACGTTAATCTAGACAAACCACCGAAAAATATTTTAATAACATAAAAAGAACGTGAATCACTTTAATATGCAGAAATCACTTTATATGCATGTAAAATATCATGTGTTTTCAGTAATTTAAATTACACTCTTTAGAAATTTATTTATTCACTTAACTACTCGATTTGCATAACTAGCTCATTAAATGGTCACAGTATAAACACATTTTATCACTTGTTTCATGCGTCTTTTTTCCTTTCAACTCTCTTGTGTGTAATTTTTGATTTTTGCTAACATTATGCAGTAATAAATTACCATTTTCATTCTTACGAATAAAGCAGCTATTTTTTCCCGACAGACAAGTATCAATGAAATGTGTTAAAATGTACAGACATTCGCTCTTTCGATGTCTTTCTTAAATGTTTATTTATTGCATCAATAAAAGAAAATAGATACGTTTTTTTCCCTAGGTTAATATTTCTCAAGGAGCTTATTTCGTCATCTACCACTTTTACGATCATTGTCTAGAAACACAATGAAATATTCTCACAGAAGTAGCGATTTATGAATAAAATAAATGGTACCAGACATCAAACGTCGACAAATGGCTCAGCCTACTTTGGAATACATATAAAGGAAATTTCATAAACACCAGCTTCGAATCATAAATCTTACCAAGTAGTTATCTCTAGAAACCACAGCAACCTATGGAATGAATATAAAAAAACCACCCCGTAAAAAGCAATTTCACGAAGAGGCCGCAAAAAAATATTCAGTATAACAATGTGGTAGACTTTGTAAAAGAAACACTAACCATAATTCAGAGGGTAGTGCCCTAAACAATCTATGACCGACATCAAACACACAAAAATACGAGGCAAAGACGTGAGCGACTATTTATGGGTCGGCCAGTGAGGTCGATGAAAGAACTTTCTATAGGCATTAAATGCAAATTAGGCCCGAATTTTCTTTTAATTTTCTTTCGCCGTTCCATGAATGCAACTGTATAGCTGCTAATGGCTAGGGGGAAAAGTTATTCGTATTGAGTTATTTTGATTTTTCACACGAACTTATCTATGAAATGTGTAATAACGCATCCTTTGTCAAGACAGTAAATTGCTTGGAACCGTACGATGTGAAATAACGGATTGGAAACACGTTCTAGCTGATCGGATTTTTGACTACGTTCCGTCTATGAAAATAAAAATAAGTCAGTTTCCTGGACACAACATTGAAATTTCACTTTAATATGAATCTTAGATTGTAGAAACCATATGAGTATTTTTTCACGAAATCGATTTTATGGTGTTTTCATATTCTAAAAGGTTAGTTACATAATGATTGAATAAATAACAAGGGCCAAGTAAAATCAAATTGTAGGTATATTAAAATCTACCAGGTAACAAAAAATTATTCATTGATTTCAAAAAATTAATGTTTTTTAAAGCTCCTAGCATTTTGATATTATTGGCTCGTGTGGTTTCTGGTATCAACGATTCAAATGCCTCTTCATACTTACATTGTCATGAAATTTTATAAAAACTTCTTTATGAGCAATTTTCATGAACACTGCTCACCAAACATCGAGTTATGCGAGAATTTTCACACGAACCTCTGCATAAAATGTTTGAAAATTTTTTTCTTTGTTAGAGCCTTAAAATTGTTTGTAACCATACGAGGCAACACTGCTAACCAAACATTAAATTATGCGAGAATTTTACACGAACATATGAAAGAAATGTTTGATAACGTTTTCCTTTTGTCAGGCCTATAAATTGTTTGGAACTGCAGGATGTGAAATAACTGCTTGGAAAACACGTTCTAGCGGATAGTTTTATTTTCTGTGTACCGTCTATGAAAATAAAAATAAAGAAGAAAAGCCTGTTCCTTCATAAATGCAACACAATACTTAAAACAGATTTCTACTTAAGTATTCATTTTTGTGAATTTATTATTATGAAATTTTTAAAACCACTTTATGCTAATTGTTTATGAACTCTACTAAATAAAAACTGAATAATGTGAGTTCCGTTTGGCGATATGTTGTGAGTAAGTTATTTCTGTAGAATATTAGGTTTTCAGATCACTGTAGTAAATAGCCGAAAATTTCTGACTAAACACTGAAAAACACATTATAACTGACCAAACTTTTGTAAAATTTTCTTTCTTGAAAAAAACAAGAAAGAAACTCCATATCCTCACGAAAATAAAAAAGTATTATAATTTTTTTCTGTTTTAAAAAGTTATAACATCAGTGTTATAGGTGAAAAAACTACGCAAGTCGTGAAATTATTTTTTGTAGGAATTCTTTTAAAACGAAATTTGACTAACTCGAGTAACATTTTGAGATTATTTTGATGCCAATATTTAGGATAATATTCTTAGATCACTAGAACAAGTAATTCACTCCATTTGAGTTGAATAATATCATTCGTAATTCGTCACAGCAAATCATGGCACTCTTTGGAAATAGCAAGTAAATTTTCTAAGTATCCAAATGTAGAGTTAGTAAGATCTTTGGTAGCTTCTTTCGCAATCTACTTCAAAAATGAGTATTGTTTCTTTTGTCTTCTTTTGCACCTACAGGTTAATCTACTCTCTTGGTGCTTCCTCAAAGAAAGACATTCAAATCGTAAATTAGACAAGGGTATATAATGCAAGGTCATTCAAGACATGAGCAATTGAAAGCAAATATTTCTATGATTAACCTTCAAATTCTGAAGATGCTCTTCACTTTTATTCTGCCGCAATAACAGAAATAAAGTTATTTTTATTTCATTAAGGCCTCAGATAAAACTTTTTCGTCGCAGGTTTTATTAATGATATTTTTCATTGGCTATCGACGGGCATTAAAAATATTTTATTTGTAATGTACCTTTTCATGCAGTAAAGTAAAATCGAAATAAAATCGATTAGAGAATACCACAAAAATATTCTTTCAATTAGAAGAAATGATTCCAGAGGCAAACTGTTCTGGCAAGAAAAAACGAAGATAAGATTTTCTAAGAAAACAGATTGGTCATGAGGATTATTCCCTTTCTAACAGTTGATAAGCTTCACTCTTAGAAAAAATAATGCTGAAAATATGGATGAAACTTATTTCAATGGAAGTACTAAACTTTTTAATCTCTAAACAAAAACCATTTGCACAAAGCTCGCTAAAAGAAATATTATTATAATATTCAAATCATAGCTTCTTATTGATCTGAATATTAAGCTTATACTTTAGCATTTTTCTTATGGGGAGTATATGTGTTTTACCAATAGAATTTCTTTCTTTTGCGTTATGAGCTGGTAGAGGTACCGTACAACTAAATTATTAGAATTTGAAATAACTCATAGGAGCTATTCTGCTTATCCTATAATCACCCTGTAGATAGTATTATTCCTCTGACCTCCTGTATCGTTCCATGAGTGATTACATGCAAAAAGGAAAAACAAGGATGGGTAAGCTCACGGACGATCGAATGAACCACAAATTTTATATTCTAACAACTTGAAGAAAACTGCGCTCATTCTATGAAATTTTTTTTTATTTTAAAAGGATGTTTCGTTCATCCTTCCGAAATTCAAAAGTTAATATGAATCTTATACATTGATTTTTTATAAAAAAAATATATCGTAACTATATTAAGTATATCATCTTCTTATAATGTCATGGGTTTTTTAAAGAAAATAAAGCCTTTAAAATTATTCTTTTTTGATATTTTTCTATATGATATTATTTCCAATTACTTGTTTAAACTGCCGAAATTTTCAGCAATGTAATATTTGGTGTTAAACCATCACTTTTGAAAAACGAATAAAAAATCAATTAATTTTACCTCTTCTTCATCTAATGAAATGAAAAGAAAAGAATCGTCATCACTAAAAGTTATTTTGATCTTTTAGCCCTTCTTATTACCTTCTACACAATTTAAAATTTGAGAGAGTTCGATTTTCAAAGCGAATTTAGTATGTTATTGAATTTTCAGTCACAATTTGAAATTAAAAAGTTTTTCTAAAGATATATTAATGAAAAATCCAATAGGCTTTTAGCGAACTGTATATATTATTTAGCAACTGTGTGTGTGTGTGCTTTAATATTAACAACAATCTATCATTTCCTTTACTTGAGAGCGGTAATACTTGTTTATTCTTTTACATTAACACGCCAACAGATCCCACAAAAGATTCTAAAAGATTTTCTTTAAATCTTGACACGCTGTATTACATAAATTAAGTAGCTGGAATTACATTTAATTCCAGTGGAAATCCTGTCATTCTCATCAACTTTTTATCCCAATAACTCTTCAAAAGGCAATAAAAATTCAAAATGAGATTCGAAATTTTCTCCCGCTTTTGAAAGAAATCTGAAAACCTAATTTGCGATTCGGACAAAATGAGGAATATATTAGCTAATCTCCATTTTTTAACATTCTTGAAAATTCTTTCGAATTGCATTAAATCAGACGGAAATCAAGGATTTCCGGACATAGTCAAAAGCTAGATGTAGGATGGGGAGTATTCATTTGGGCGGCAAGTAACCTGCAGATAACGAGAATATTTGGTTGATCAATACAGTATCTTGTGTCCTTTATATAGGAGAACAGGGTAAATAGGGAAGTAGGCTGGGATCTGATAAATGTAATCACTGAACCACGGATGTTTGCAAAAGCTCTTCATTAACTAAGATTATATCTGAAGAAAAGGTAGAGCAATCGTTAAAGCTTTTTTTTCTGTTCAACTTCTTTTCTATCTTATATAATAATCCTTTCTCCGAGCTCAAGGCATATTCTATAAGCGAGTACTACGAAGAACATATTAGCCATAGATTGCAGAAAGAGATGGCTATGCTTAAGGAAGAAAGAAACGTAATTTTTCTATGAAATAATGTTACTAGGTTGGTTCACTTTGATGATCACTTGGTATAATACAGTAATGGATTCAATTCATGTGACTTCATAGTCACATGACAAACGTTTTACTGCGCATATTTTCTAACATCTAACTGCACGAAAAGATGACTATGCTTAAGGAAAAAAAAAACTATTTTTTTCTACGACGTAATGTTACATGGTGACGTGGACATTTTGACGGTCACTTCGTATTATAAAGTAATGGAGTCAATTCACGGGACTTCACAGTTTGTTTGCGCATATCTCTTAACTACATGTTGTGTTGAAATTTGCTTTCCTTTCTCCAAGCACAAGGCATATTCTACACGCAAGTGGGTTACTATGAGAAAAGAAGTAGCCATAGATTGTAGAAGAAGATGCCAATGCTTAAGACAGAAAAAACTTATTTGTTCTGTGAACTGATTGGTTGGCTTAATTTGATGGCACTACAGTAATAGACGCAATTCACGTGATATGAAGGTCACACGTCAAACGTAACTAAGACATATTCTGTAAGCAAGTGATATTCTATGAGGAGGATATTATAAATAGATTGCCGAAGAAGATGGCTATGCTTAAGGAAGAATAAAAGTATTTTTTCTGAGAAATAACATTACTTGTTTGGTAATATTTTTGATGGTCACTTGGTTTGATATATATTTCACATATTTAAGATATATCATGTGAGAATGGATTAATGACAGCATTGCATTTGAAAACGGCCAATTAGACTGTAGCATAGTGTTTATTTCCCCTGTATTAAGAAAAGAAATAGAAGTGTTCAGCCTGCCATTTTTTAAGCATATAAAATGTCAATAAAAGAAAACAACTGATTACAAAATCCGTAAAAACAAGAATGAACTAAAATGAAATATAGTCTGCACTAGAGCAAGAAGTTTCAGATTCATTTACAGAAGATGTTTGGATTATTCTTTTCCCCCTCTCCCTCAGATGAAAGCATTCGCTCATTTTTCTCTAATTTTAAACGGCCTTGTCTAATGCACTAAAGTTGCTGTAAGAAAACTGTTGGTTTAAAAAACGCTTAGAAACAAATTTACTTCATATGAAGATACACTTCTTATGGAGTTTGCATTTGCAATTTTTAATCAGAGTCTTACATCCTCACGGGTATTATTTCCACGACTCTCAGACAGCCTTTCACTTAGAAATTGGCTTAAAAAACTAAAAAGAAAAAGATCATGAAAATTATTTTCGCACGAATAATAAATTACGTGTCATTCACATGCTTTCATAATATCCGTGATATAAAATACGGATGGTCTTTGCAAAAAGTGGATTATTCCCAACTACAGAAATAATTTTAGAATTTCGTTTCAACAAACTTTCACGCATCATCAAAATCTACCTACTATAAAAATTCTTCCAAATAATAAAATATTCTTAAAACTCAAATTTACATTCCACTGAATATTCAACAGATGAACATTTATAAAACTATGAGTAAAGTAGAAATCCTATTTAAGAACCAACGCTGAATGCATGAATATTGTTATTAACAGATTGCTATCGAGCCCAACTGAATAAAATAAAACGAATAACGATCCTTTCTTCTCTCCGTGCTAGGATATAGTAATGTATCAACAATAAGAAAAAGATCCATTTCTTGACACAATAGTCTTTGTCTTCTCAGAGCGAGTTAATACTAAGTTGAGCCAGCTACAGTTAAGAGAATAGGCCTGGCGATTGGGTTTCGCCTTGTTTGATGGATTGTGTGGGTCATTAGGGTAAAAATGAAGGCTAGGCCATCATTTTGTGGGAGAATGTTGGCCTTACGTGAGGCTAGGGCTTTTTCCTGCCCATTGGTCTTAGAAACGTTAAGAGTTAGGAACCTAGACAGTTTGGTTTCTTGCCTTATTTATTTCATCCTAGACTCCAACAGAATTTCGCAGAACATATTGTGAACATTTTCTTTTATTATTTCATTAGTA
The DNA here is from genome assembly GCA_013235015.1 of Araneus ventricosus. NCBI lineage: Eukaryota > Metazoa > Arthropoda > Arachnida > Araneae > Araneidae > Araneus > Araneus ventricosus. The sequence goes on from BGPR01000474.1 coordinate 142,447, forward strand.
AGCGGTATAAAAATATAATGCAAATTTAAGGTGATCCAAAAGTTAGGAAAGCCTTTAAAAATCAAAGACTCGCAGACGAATGAAGATAAATAGATGCTGTTTGTACAAAAAGGATCGAGGGGTTTTCTTCCCGAAACTTGAATTAAATGGTATCTTAACTTAAAATTTAAACCACCAGATAACTCTTTAATTGATGGAGCGATGCATTACATAGGATATGACGTTGTGCTTAACAACGGCATCCAACTATTCAGTCTGTCGTCCTCCACTTAGTAGCAGAGCTGTCAGACTAGGAACCAAACTGTTTCTAAAACTAAGCAACATTTCGGTCCTTATGACAGAACATGATCCCCAAAAATGTTGCTTAAAATGCTGTAATAAAATATTTCTTTATCAAACAGCTGTGCTCCTTTAAGAGAGTGACAAACTGAATATTAGTTATCCGTTATTCCCCTCAACGTATTATTCTATTTAGCTCATAAATCCACCAACTGCAGATCCCTCTGGTGGTTTAAATTCCAAAATATGCCGCCATTCAATTACGGTTTCGTAACAAAATAAAAACCTGGCTTCGTTTCCAACCGCTTTGTTCAAACTGCATCATTTTATCTTCATTCGTTTTCGAATTAGTGATTTTAAAATATTTTCCTGAGTTATAGGTCACCCTGTAAATAGTTTTATAATGTTTATAAAATATCAGAAACATGAATAGAATCAGAAATAAGATTTTTTCCAGAAGCTTAAATTATAAAAGTGTATAAAATACATTGCAGCAATAGTATTCATTACAGATAATAATTATTGTAAGTGTAATTTCTCTTTAAAATTTTATTTTTATATTGAAAATATAACCTTAGTAAAAATGCAGTAAGGCATTCATTAAGCTACATAAATTTTAAAGAAAAATATTTGCATCATTAAACTTTGACCAAATATTTATTTTGTTTATCTTAGCAATTTTTTCTAACGTAAACCTTCCTTACTTTCTTACGAAACCTTCTTTGAATTGAAAAGAATTAAACCAGAAATTGATTTAAAATGCCATAAGACTTTAATTGGTAGAAATTCAAGTTGTTCAGTTTGGTGGGGAGGGGGTTGCAAAAGAGTGAAGCAATTTATTTGCATACGTATATCTATTGAATGTGATTTCAGTATGCTACAGTAGAAGTTGCTTCATTTTTATTTGTGTATTTCTAGAAGAAAATAAAGTAAGAAGAAATTAAATTTAAATATGTATAAATGTATTAAAACTACGTCTCTTTCTCTCATTAATTTAGCAAGTTAAAGAAATTGTACAATAGTGATTGCACAATATAGTAAAGCATCTTGTGATAGTTGCGTGATGCCTACATTAACGAATCTTTATAGTTATTTTTCGGTATGGCTCTTCATTCATTTCAGAAAAAGTTAGCTACAGCACATTTTAAATAGATATGAAATTTTAGCTATTTAGTTTAATGTCGTAAATCAATCAATAAAACATTTTTAATCATAAAAATGTAGCAACAAAATGTACCAAATAAGTTGCTGAACTGTGTAAACAATACATGCACGAAATTAAGCTCTGCATTAATGTAGCAGTGCATTTACAGCACATTCTTGCTGTAAATGTCAAGATGCTTAGCAGCGTACATAATCTTGCTCCGCTCAGAGCTATCACATAGTTGAATGTGACACCGAGTGCTGAGAGCGAGATGAAGGCGGGTAACTGAAGTAGAAGGATGAGGGTTTGCTAATGTCTTTAGAATATAGTTCTCATTATACGGCATGCCATCATCTAAGGTCACGTGAGATGAAGACCACTCTCTTGAACTAGCAGCATGTGTTTGATATTAGATGGCAAAGCTGGTATAGTAGAAAATGTATGAAAATTGACTAACATTGTTATAAATTAATACGTATTGTTCAAAAGTTACTCAAAATTCTTAGAGTTACTGTTGAATTTATAACACTGATGTTAATAAGAGTGGTTTCTTTTTCGTGCTTATTAAATTGTGAATAAAATCGAGTGTAATGTAAGCTTATATAGAATTGTGGCTTATCAAAATATGCGATGATGTTGATATAAGACACTTTTCATTTCTTTTCGGATAAATTATATGTTAAATCATGGACGATATACGCTTCTGAAAACTATTTTTAATGTTAATATACTTTACTATGAGGCTAATTAGTTACAATTTCCATTTGCTTTCGGATGAATTATAGATTGGATCATGAGTAAAAAAGACAAGAAAATACTGAACCAGCGTATGGTTTTTGAAATTAATTTTTTATAAGTTTCGAATAATACAAACTTCTAATTTAATTGCCAGATTTATTTTAAGCAAAATGAACATGACATACGCTTTTAGTTTTATTTCGCATCCTTAAATTTTTATCCCTCTGAGCGTTTAGCTGTTTTGATCTACTTGCTTTAAACTCTGAAATATTTGCCTTTAAAGTGAATAATTGGATTTTTATTGAGTTTATTAATCAAGTCTCTGAAATATTAAGAATATTTTATCTATGGTAGTTTAAGAAATTATACATATGAATATGAATTATTTGCTATTAAACTTAATACATGCAAAACGCTTAGAGGGTTTAAAGTGTAATAAAAGGAAATACAACAGCCATTCGAAAAAACGATAGACATACTGCATTTTTTTATTAATTTTTACCTAGGCTGTGGAGAATAAAACAACATCCTTTATTTAAAATAATAAAATAGTAAATTTTATTCCATACATTTTTTAACAATTGTTGAAATGATTAATTTCACGGAAACAAAAAATCAAAAGTTTTTCATTTAATTGCACATTTTTACTTTACCTCTTTTTGCCTTTACAAACATATAATTAAATCTTGATTGTTTAGAAAAAGGGCACATTCACTTAAAACTATCAAAATAGTAGAATTGTATTAATTCCGCCTTAGCCTCTGTTCCTACTTTTAATCTATAGCTGTTATGAGTAATTCCATTTCGTTTACCGTAATTAGTCAAAGACTCGTGATAAAGAGGAAGTGCAACCTTTGTTGGCCAAAATAACCTTGGCGCTCCGAGGTGTCAACTGAGGTAGAAGACTAACTTTAGCTCCTAAGGATTAGGTTGCCTTAGGGATCTAAGGGAATGTGGCCCACATTTGTGTTGCAGTTACATGAAAATGAGGGAAATTCCAACAGCCAGCCAGACTGCAGAGAGTATTAAGTTGCTGGAAGGCAATTCGGTCTACCAATTTTTAAATGATGCTGTTTAAGAGTACAGCCTGAAAATAGAATTCGTAACATTCCGATTGATGTTCCTCAGTCATACACCTTAACCCACTAGGTCAGGGTTTCCCAACCTTTCTTCACTTGCATACCCCTTGATTAGTTTTTTTTTTTATTTTCGCATACCCACTACTATCATATCCCCTCCCAGAAGCATCTATCCATGCAAAGTTTTTATCAATAATATTAAAGGCTTAGGTAAGCTTAAGAGTCAAATGTCTCGAATTAATAATATTTGCCGGACTTATTTTTGATTTTACATTTTATTCAATTTTTACAATAGTATTAATTCCACGCTAAAACAAATGAAACCAGTATTGCAATAATTTATTAGTCGTTATTCACTATGCAATCGCGCTTTAAATAAAAACCTCACAACAAAAAGCTTTGAGAGGATTCGGGATTGTTCTCGATAAGCCTAAACTGGAGGAACAGAAATAAAAAGCATACACCAGTGGCGCCTAGTGAAGCTACAGTTTTTGCGACGATATTGATGATTCGCGCATAATCGGGGTTGGTGAAGACCATATATCAGTCATTTACCACGTTTTCTTCTGCTTTCTTTTTTCTTATTTTGATTAGGCTTTAGCATTTGAGCAACTTTCATTTTTCGCATGGGCAAGCAAAATTCTGTAACTTTTTTATTTCGTTATGTTTTCTTGTGTCCGCCATTACCGACTTTGAGTTCCCGTATCCCCCCCCCACGCTTACCACAGGTTGGGAACCTCTGCACTGAGTCATTAAGGTGGGGGAGGGGAGTTCTTTTAATTTTTGATTATGAATTATCTTTGAATTATCCACTGACTACCCACTTTTCAGAGACAATTCTGGAATTTTTGAATTATTTATATTTAATGCTCACATGAAACAGAGATAGCTATTGGACTTCCTAAGAGTCTAAGAAACTATCTCTGTTCTATAGTTTTAATTACTAGTCCTAAAAAAGTCTCTACAAAATTTTATCCACTACTCAATGAGATAACAGTAACTAGATTTAAATAGCTTTTAAAGCTTATCAAGGATTCCGGACAAAAAACTGTTTAAGAACTTTAAATCAAATCTTTTTAATTATTCAAAGGCTGATTAAATGCTAATGCGGATGCTTTCAAGCGCATTTACTCATCTTAAGAAAAACCTTCTACGTCGGAAGAGTTACTCAGTTTTAAAAATTCTATGAAATCTCGTAAAGAACTTTAAATTACTAAAATATATTTTATTAAATTAGAAATCACTTTTAAGGCACTCCAAAAATAACATAAAATGATATCAGAACTTTGAAATATAAATATACACTTTCGCAGAAACAACTTTCGTTTTGTAAAAAATCTGTCAAAAAGATTATCCACAAAATTTAATTAAATACCTTCTCAGTATTTCTTAATGTTATAAGTTTTAGAAACATGTAAATTTGAAATGAATACTGAAATAGTATTTTTCTTGAGATTTGTATTCAAAATGAGCATCTTTAAGCAATAACTTTAATTTTTCAGTATTTCTTGCCACATTATTTTATTTGACGATACAGTATTAAGTAAATTCGTGCTTTTATTTAGAATCTAATATGATCTAAAGCTTATTTAACTCGTAGTTGGATTATGGCGTCTGAATGACCTATTGAAACTAAAAGTTCTTCGACGCAAACTTCTTTTGCTCTTAATGGCTTCATCCCAGGGCTAGCATTCGACCTTGACTTCTTACAGTTGTAAATTATTTCGCTGTCTTTAACCTTTGCAAAAAGTGTTATTGCTCTCTGAATTTATGTTCGGTCTGTCAAACTTTTGAACTCTAAGAAATTAATTTTTGAATAGAGTTTGTGTATTGGATGGGTGGACAATTATGGCCAGACTCAGAATATTAGACACTAGTTAGCATGAAAATAATCAACGCAGACAATATTAGGGAAGCTTTGAAAAGCATGGCTAGTACAATATTTAAAGAAAACAAAAAGCGATTTTCTCAGTTTCTTTGTAAGTAATTTTTTGTGGACAAAGTTTGGGAATTGATGTGGTGGACCAATATGGTCAAACACAGAATGCCTGGTTAATACCAAACACCAGTTAGATGAAGTTGGCATCGAAATGGTCAACATGTATAAGTTTAGGGAAGATTTGAAACACATAGTTAATACAAATATGCTAAATTTTTGCCATTTTGAAAAAAATATGAACAAATATTTTGCAACTATTAACATGAAAGGTCTACCAAATGAACTTAAAATAAAAAAATAAACTAATTTTACGAGTGAAAATCATTTCACAGTTCAGTGAAATTTTCACGAGTTAAATGTTTATTTGGAAAGAAATACCTTCGAAATAGAAGTTTCCATTAAATTTCAATACTAGCCTTTCCGGGTTAAGCTACTTTGTAAATATTAAATTACAACTATTAGAATACTACCAATAAAAAGTCCTACTGGTTCAATGTTTTTATTGTATGTTTACGTAAATTCCGATTTCATTATTTATTATAACTTCTAGATGAACTGTTGAAAACAACTGACCGGGATTCTTAAACTCTTTCCCATTTGGAGGCAAATTTTTCTGTAATTTTATCTATGAACGAAAAATATTAAAAATAAAAAATCCCTATCCATATTCAATTTTTTTGTATCCATATTTAATTAATTTTTGCGACCCCAAGTGTGCATATAAGTAAGGAAAATGAAATATATGCATTTTCGCTGTAGGTTTGCTGTTCATTTATGGGATACTACCAAAAATATTTTATAAAATTGTTTAACAATCACCTTCAACAGGGGCGTGATTGGCTGCTGGCTGACTACGTGAGATCCTGGTCTGAGACTGGCAATGAAAGTGTTATTGAGCAGCAAGCCAAAGAAATTTAATCGAATAGAAAGAGCTATTACAAATATTATTTTTCTAATCAAGATGGCTTTCCCATTCATTATTATTTATATATAAAAGAATTTGGCCGCATTGTAAGTTTTCATTGTTTTCGGCACTCCGAATATCAATGTGTGTGATCCCACTTGGGGTTCAGGCTCATAGTTTAAGAAATGGTGAAGACTCATGATTCTTGTTTATTGGGACTGAGATATCTAGAACACAATATGACTCGTTTTCTTGAACTCGCTATGAATTCAACAACTGATTACCTTAATTTCTTCCGTTTATAAAAAAGGTATTGTTTTTATTTTACTGTTAATGAAAATATTTAGTATACGATAGATTTAGATGGAAGTGTGATGATCAAATAAGCAAAATGAAATGTAGTTGAAAAATGTAGTTTTTAAAATTCATTGCATTATCACTCTGAAATTCACTGTTATAAAGTTTGGCATTATGAAGGAAAAGATAAAAAGGTTTTAACTTACTCAAAAAGATTCTATAGTTAAACAGTCAAAAATTAACAGTTTCACACTTACCTAAAAGGAGAAAAAGAAAAATGATAAGCATTTTTTTGTAGCCATTGTAAATCAAAGTAAATTTCACAAATTTATACTATTCTGTAATATTTTGATAGACAAAGTTCTTCAACCATAAAAGAGTATATAATCCTAACTTAAATATTAAAAGTAAATTGTTTACTCAAAAGATAGAATTAAAAATAGGAGTATAAAAAATAACCCTTTTTAAACAAGGAAATGAATTTCTAAAGATTTTAAGTTCAAAGGCATCAAAAATCCTTTTTAAATATTTAAATTCGTTTACACTCATCAAAACTGATTGTTTAAATTCACAAAAAATATTTTTAATTAAAAATTTCTATTCAAATTACAGAGCATATTTTTTAAGAAGTATTTTTTAAAGTAATTGAGAAGGTTTTTCTCAGCATATATTCGAAACATTGCAAAAATCAACTGACAAATATTTATCTTCATTGTTAACTGGCATTTAATAAGCATGACATGAAATGTCTTCACATAATCAACTCTAGCGTATAGAATTGCACGGAAACTTTCTTTTCAGTTAAACTATACAAGCATTGAATTACAATAAGGTCTTACCTGAGCTTTGTAAGAAAAATTTGTATTTCGTAATGATATGAATATTCTCGTTAAATTAGCAGCGATATTAAAAGAGATCTTCGCATAACCTTTATGATCATTTGTGTAGAAAGTTTAAATCGGTGAAGGCTGTAAGAGGAAGTTAAAAATGTAGTGGGAGAAAAATTGCAGTAGTAAAATGAAACATTGCTTCTTAATATTTTAACTTTTAACAGCCAGTTAAGCATTTTCTGGTTAATTAGTATTCTTACAAGCAATGCAGTCGTCATCTATTTTGCAACCAAAAAATAATAAAAACCACAGCAATAAATGTTGCTCGCAGAATAATTTAATTTTGTTTTATCTTTTCATAATAAATATAAAAACGAAAAGGAAAAAAATTAATCTTCAGTAAGGAACAAAATTTTGGCCTTACGAGAAAATGATATTTGAGGGGTAATATAAAAGATTTAAGTATTATGTTTCGTAATTTTCTAGCATTAAATAGCCAGATGAGCATTTTTCTAGATCAGGAATAATTGTTGATTGTGGAATAATTTAATTTGGTGTTATCTTTCCATAATAAATATCCAAGCAAACTAAAAGCAAAATTTTTAGTGAATGAAATTTGATCATGTGCAAAAGTAATGTGTGAGGGCTACAAAGAGACTATTCTCTTCCCCTGAGAATGTAAAATACATTATTGCCTTACAATATTAGAAATGCAAATTGTAAAGGACTGAACTTTATGATACTACAGCTTTTCTTTAAGCACATTTTAATTACAATCTCTTGTTTTCGAACTAAATATGGATTGATTATTCAGCTTAAATCTTAAGAACCTTACAGCATGACCTTTAAACACCTGAATTTATTTAGAGTACGACCCCTGTGGAAGAAGGCGTCGTCGGTAGAAATGACTCGAGTGATAAATTCAGAGCGACAGTTTTTCGCGCTGATGGCTCCAGACCTAAAAATTAGTTGCTGTTGGTCCAATATTTTGCTTCAGGATTTACTGTGCGTGAAATGAAAAACAAAGAAAGAATCGAAAAACGAGAGAAAGAAATGGGATGTTATGCGCCTTTGCGTGGTGAATATAAGTATGCATAAAAAACGAACTGTCCTTTCCAATTCGGTAAGGGTTCTTACTTTTCCAGAAAGTTATAACTGATCTATTATTAAAATCCAACGACTCAGCAAGAAAACAACATAAATAATATGTAAATTTTTATTAAAATCATTTTATGTTATCTTAATCCGAAGTGTATAGAATAACGAAATGATAATCATAAGAAGAGAATAATCATATTATGCGATAATATTTCCTCTTTTTTATATGTTATTAAAAGTTAGACCGCTGTTGCTTGGTGGTAAATTGAGATTACCAACAGGCGACAGAAGAGTCGACACCCAATTCCACCAAAGATCCGTCGTGTATGTGCGCTTGATTCACGTTAAATCTAACGTCGAGGATCAAACGTCCTCTTACTGGTATGGTAAGGAAGTTTGGAGAGAGGGTCCTGACTCAGGTGTCGTCCTCGTAATCTGACCACAGTGACGAGATTTCATATTACGAAGTCCGTACCAAAATAGCCCTAGTGTAGTGCAAAACGGGACAATAATGTAACTTAGCGAAACTAATAAGTCATCTTTGCATAACGTTTTGAATCTTTATTTTAGTTAGTTTCATTTATTCTTGTTCTTTTATAAATATTTTCTTATGGAATATATAAATCAAGCTTAAGACAGTTAGGAATAATACCTAATGGACCCATACCATCTCTAATTAATAAACAGAAGAGAAGAACCAACTCTTGTGTTTTTCACGACTATTTTATTGTAAAAATACCACTGATTTCGGACAATTAAAGATAATTTTGAAACATTTTGTGATTGGCGGAAAAATAAATCCATTTAAGAAAGTATGTCAAATCAATTATTCGATAGAAATTATTCAAAACGCCGTTTATGAATGGATCAGAAATAAAACTCTGAATTACTTCATTGTGATTATAATTATTTATATTTACATATAAATAAGTTGATTTTATGATCAAAATTTATGATTGGCTCATTGAGTTTTCTGGCTCAAAAGACAGAATGGCCCCGTTTCCGGAAATCTATGATAGTAATTATAATTATGTATATAAATACTCCAAACTTAGTAAAATTGGCTTTTCAGTAAAAAATATGAAAATACATGCTAAGGTGAAATTCAAAAGGTGGAATCAAGAAGTATTAAAACTCATAAATACGAACAGACAGTTCATATGATGTTGAAATGCGGTTTAAAACGTGCACGTCGAACTATATTTTCAGAATAAAAGAAATCGTGAGATTCAAAGATATGAATCATAAAATAACACAAGAGAAGTTAATGAAAAATGAATGCAATCAGTTCTGTATGTGGTTTTGGGAGGAACATATCACCTTATTTAACGCCGAATTTTCTCTTGGTATAGGAGAGGTTTCACCCATGCAATGATTGCTGCCGAAGCCTTTGGCTCTGGAGATATATGCTTCAGTGACGTTTTCGTGTGAAAATCTGGTGCAATTCAGTCATCGACGGATTCTATAGCATCGTGAGTGATGTTGTCCTGAAATTCAGCTGTATTATCTCCGCTACTTGATGAACTTGTAAATGTATCGAAAGCTCATTGCGAGATTGAAATTTAACAAAAATAGGTTATTTCTTTTTTTCCTTGTTATTAAGCATTATTTAGTGTTGTACTAAATCTGCACTGTGTTATATTTCCATTTTAGAAATAAGGCATGAGCGAGCTTCACAGTTCCTCAAGTTTTGATTCCGTAAACGGAAATCATTTTCATAAATTGCAAAAATGCAGTTGCCCTAAATTTTTATTTTTGATATGAAAATGAATAGTTTTGTATTTAAAATTTTCAAAAAAGACCGCTTAATTGACAAAGGAATCTGAATCGTAGAATAATTCAAAACGCATAAATTATCAGCAAATTTAAAAGGATGCGATGAAATAACAGAAAATACATGGAAAAGAGAAAATGAAAGCCGTTGCTTTATCTAATTGGCTGATAATTTCTTCATTCGAACAATTATCAGTATTATTAGTACAGTAATAATTTTCAATCCGTCTGTTTATCAATTTTTTAACTAGAATGAAAAAAAATCCATTTGTAGTTGCTAAAGTTAGTCAAGCAAAATTAAATACCAAACTGAAATCACGTATTGATATATAGCACTGTTCAAAAATTAAAATTCGCATTCAATTTATTTTTGTTAAATTTTTTTCCGAAAATCGTAAAATAAATATCGCTTGCCAATAGGTAAACATTAAAAATTTGCAATAAAAGTTTTCCATCTCAAACAACATTTACAAAGACATAACAAAAATGAAAGTCAAACAATCATTTCTTCTTTGGGATTATCAAAAAAATAATCAGTTATCAGTTTCAATTAAGAAAAGCCTCATTTATTTTATATGTAATATAATTCAATATTAAAAGTTATATACATTATCTTCTCACTTCTTTTAAAATTTTGTTTCAGTATCAATAATTAATATGCTTCATGATTTGCAGTCCTTTTAAATTCACTTGAGTATTAGCTCTTTTCTTCTCCGCGCACTATGTAATAAATATGCTTTACTATTTGATTTTCTTGGAGAGAAAAGAATAAAATTAATTTATCACGTCTACAAGATTGTATAATTTTCATCAGGAAAAAAGGATTACTTTTTAATGAAGTATACCCGTCGTTACCTTAAATTTTTCATCAAAATGTTTAATCTCATTTGGCATAGTTCATTTCAAAGGCTACTAAATTAAAAACTAAAACTAAATTGAAAGCATTGTGTCTCCAAGGTTTCTGAACTTCTCTTGATAATTACCTTGCTTTATTATAAGTTATATCAGTCGTTTAATTATATCGGTTTCATTATACATAACATATTTACAATTCAGAATGTTAAAACGAAAAATAACTTAATTTTGTCCTATTTATGCGTCAACGCACTTTCTTTATATCACGTAACTTTTTATTTGCTTAATGATACACTTTGTAAATTTAGATTCGCTGCTTTAATAAAAATTTCGAACTTTATATTTTTCGTATGTAATACATTATATATTTTACGTTCTCATTTCCCTAATAATGCGGAAATTAAATGAAACGTTTATCGTTTTAATTTCACTTAATGATGCAAAAAATATGATATAATAAGCAAATGCTGTTGAATTGATAATCTCATAGAAATGGTTTAATGTAACGTGACGCCAAAGTCACATGATTAACGTAACTGAATACGTCATTTAAAATTTAATTATTCGTTGTCTTACGATTTTCTATGACATCACATATTTTTCTATGAACATGAATCGATTCTATTTGGAGTTTACAATTTTGAGAATAATGTGATATTCATAAAAAGTTACATGACACTAAGTTTCAAATAGAATTTTCATCATACTTTTCTAACATACATTTAAATCAGAGGAATGAAATACTTCCAAAGATTTTTTTAAATATTCCCTAAAGAATATAAACAAGTCCTTTAACTACTTTCGTAATTCTATTACTAATTTCCAAATGATTACCAAACAACCCCTTAAACACTCATAATTTCATTCGTATCTATAAATTTTTCATAACAAAAAGAAATCATCCACTTTTGTTAAATTTAATACTCTGTTAAATAAACGTCACACGTCACGTTTTTCGTGAACATGAATCTATTACATTTTGCCTTTTTATCTTGAGAATAACGTGACATTCATAAATAGTTACATGATATTATGTATCGGGTAGTTTTCTCATCATCCTTTCTTCAAATCAATGTTATGAAGCATTTGCCTTCATACTTTAAATCAGCGGAAGGAAATATTTCAAAAGACTTGCTTAAAGATTCCCTGAAGAATCCAAACAAGTTCATTCGTAATTCTACTACCCATTTCTAAATGATTACCGGACAAAGTCCAAAGTACATTAAAACACACGAAATATCAAATCATATCATATATGAAACCGTATATTAGATACGTAAGATATATCTCAAATCTACTTCAGTGAGCGAGCAGACGATGAATGAAGTATAATGTAAATGAGCTCTAATTTACAATTTTAATTACTCTAAAGCAGGATGATTAGTACTATGCTTATAGGAAATCAAACTGCATGCAGTAGTTTAGTGAATTTTCTGTACAAAGTAAGACGCTTCACCAGTAACAACTGTATCTATTTGTTAGTAACTGTAGTAAATACCTTACTTTGAGTATTTTAACACCCATCAAATATTCTGGTTTTCTGTTTTTACGCTTAATGGGTTCATAATCTAATTTTCGAAATGGCTCCATCGAACAAAGGATAAATTTTTAAAATCCCCCAAAAAATCCCTTTAAAGTTTCTAGTACATTCTGATTTTTAAAATAATCATTAGTATTTCTATGAATGCATTCGCTTCTAAAGAGTAACTGAATCTCTCATGGTTAATATAATTGTCAGACTGACAGCCCATTCAGGGATGGACCTTGTTATTTAGAACCGTGATAAAGTGACGAGTAGGACACTTGAGTCACCACCCTTTTCTCTGAACTTTCCACACTCAATAATCTCTCTCAGAAATGATATATACAAGAATTCGTAGTAAACAAAGAACGAAAAAGTTACCAAAATATTCCGAAGTTTGCGAGAAACTGAAAGAAACAGAGCCAATTTATCAATTTCTTTTAAAGCACTAAAAACTATATATGTCGATCATTTTCTAAAATGCGTAAAACTAACTGCGTTGTGTTACAAAGATTTATCTAGAAACTGAGGATTGAGGATTTCTTTTAAAAAGCTCAATATGTTCGTTTCATCGAAAAGGCTTCCGATAGATGCTCAGAATAAATGATTTTATGATCTTTGTTCAAAAAATCTACATGAAGGCGGAAAATGCGGAAGTTAAGGATATTCGATATCGAAATGGAATTTTGACTTCATAATTCAGAAAAATTGTACCTAGTAATTCCGAAAAGCTGCAGTTTACATGGAAAATTTTTCACAGTGTAAATTGTTAATCCCATTAAAATTCATAGTTATAGGTATATATGGATGCTATAGGTGTCAAAAAATCTATAATAGTTAATTAAGCGTATAGATCTTCATTATTCACATTTAAATTAATAATCAGAAGATTTTAATGAAAAAACCTAACAAACATTTCACTTGTTTTTCATTTCTTTATATTAAAAAATATGTCTAATATTCTCAAATGATGTTAAATTTCATTTCTCTATTTTTTTGTTCACAATTTCATCCATATGTAACACATTCATTTTTGATATTATGAATAAACACCTCACTTAAATAACATATTTAATCCAATAAAAAAATTTTATCATACTTGTATAGAATAGTGAAAGAGTTCTTTTCATGAAATGTCAAAAATGGTTTAACACATCCATAAATTCAAAAATTAAGTTTTCACCTCTTGATATTTATAACCGATGTATAAAATCGTCGATATGTAAAGTATCTGAGCATTAAGCCAACAATTTATACAAAGATATGCTCATGTTAACATTTGTTAAAATCAGCATGCAATTGCTTCTTAAAATATGAACTGGCTTTTGTTGTGGCGTAGTTCAACAAGAGACTAGTGAATGCAACTTCCAATAAGCCATGTTTTCTAGTCTTCCATGCAAAACTCAGTGAATACCAATGGAGTTTTGAGATCAGGGAATGGAATAAAAATATTCATAGAAATTTCAAAAGCTGGAAAAAGTGAGACAAAACGAAGCAAAATATGTCCATAGCAAGGTTTGCATAGAAAATATGAACGTTTCCTTGGTTTAATATATAAATATACATAACCCTTTAGAAAAAAGGTGAAAGCTATTTTCTTCGTAGATTTCTGTCCGAGATGGTTTTTAACGTGAGACTTTTGAAAAGGATTATGCATCACCAGAATATCTCGTAGCATGCACTTTAAAGGTTCTCAGTAAAGTAAATATTTCCATGTCATTTTTCAAAGTACGAGTATTATTTTTGGTACTTTTATTTTACTTTTTAGTTCATTTTGGTTAGTCAATAAAATTGCAACAGAGTCCTTTAAAACTGACTGTTTACAGACAATACGAATTGCTTGTTTTATTATTAATTACCTTCGTCTTCATGATTAAACATTGCATGTATAAATGATTCCTAATCTTTTTAAGCATATTTAGTAAATTAGTTTATTTTTCTTGAATAAGTTTATTATTTTATGTCTAGCGTAGATTCTATTGCAAATCAAGGTTCACGAGAGACTTTTATTAGCATTGTGTGTGTCATGCGTGTGCCATAATAAAATTGTTTTATAGTTAACTCTTGATTGTTGCAATAAGCGAAAACATTTCAAACATGCTAGAATATAAACACGAAAAAATAATATAAACCAACACATAATTTGAGCTTATTATTTTACCATATAATTAATAATTATTTTCACATCTAAATTTTAAAACTTTGTTTCCTTAATTTTTAAAAACTGTAATATTTTTGTATATATAACTGTATATAAATTTAAGATTGAAAAAAGATAATTGTACGAATATCATTAGTGAATTAAATAACATATAAATGGAAAAATGCACAAATTATGTGCCAAAAATTGAACATCAAATAAGCATTTTCTGCCTGTTAAAGTCGTTGTATTCACGCAGACACGACACACATCAAATCAGTGGCGAATCCGGGGGGGGCTATCGGGCTACAGCCCCCTCCCCGAGCTAAACTAAAATTCTTGATTTTATTTAAAATTACTACAACTGTTTGTTCTTAATTTTCATTTGTAAAAAAATAAAATCGTGACAACATTGCTTTCTGGCTTGACAGGCTCAAAAATTTTCCTACTTTTCTAGTCATGCCACTTGTACTTGTAGCGTTGACGCGGTCGAAAATATTTTTTGTCTAGTTATTTAATTGTATTTTTTTATTAAATTATCGAAAGTATTGTAGTTTTATTTATGATTCTTATTGTCAGGTGAGGGAAGTCTGTAAAGTTAAAGTGTTTTGGTTTACATAAGCCATGAGGTTTGACATTCGTTACTACGATACGAAATTTTTATGACCTCACCCCCCCAAACACGAATCCTGGATTCGCCACTGCATCAAATACTTCATCAAATCTTTTCCTATAATGTCACTTTTAAAATTTTCTTATGAAATTAATCTTTAACATCTATTATATGAATAGTGTAGACTAAAAGTTATCCAACACACGGGAGGATTGCTCATGACGGATAACTGAAAACGTCGGATAATACGGAAAGAATAACAAGCAACATTTTCTATGTAAGATAATCTGCATCATCTATTAATTTTACTGTGATTTATTTAACACTGTATTGCAAAATAGAAAGAGGAACTATATAACCAGCAGACTAATCAACTAGAATTATCTTAATTTAAAACATAAAACAGCATTCAAATGATTCTGTAACGATAATACAGAGGATTTCTTAAAAGAGTTTATATGATTGCTGCTTCCCCGTAGATAATTTTTTTTCTGGCTGCTAATTCATGCTGTCTCATGAAAAGCATATTCGAGCTTCCTTTGCATGCCCAATATATTTCAACGCTGTTTTAATAGCATTTAATCCGTTGTTTTAATCATTTTAACAAAACTGACATCACTTGGATGTTCTTCAAGTTCGTCCACTAATACAACTTATTTTCCTTTTAGTCGCTACAATAAAGCAATCGTAAAGACAAATACAGTTTAAATTCCTACTTCTTAAAACACAAAAGCATGCACAAAAAAATAGCGAACGATTAACAACAACATTTGGTACCACAGCGGTCTAATCGGTATAGAAATTCCAGCAGCACTAACAGCACGGCCACACGGGTATCACGTGTGCAGCTGACCTTGAGAATCTACTAATAGTTAAATAAACATCCACGTAAATAGTCATCTCTCCCGAAGACGGTGAAAAATTCAAAACAGATTTTCCGATTTATGATATTTAATTAATTCAGAACCGATGTCGGTAGAAACGGAATGTCGGATAATGGGACTCAACTTGTATTAAAAAAACTTTTGTTGATGTTCTACACTGTCACTAATTATTTCAGCTTTCGCAATTAAATTCATAAATTTTCAATTAGTATACGATGCTCATTCTTCCGTTTACAATTCTAAATCATTGTCTGTTAATAACATTGTAATTTAATATCTCCACAACCGATTTATCTTTATTTCAGCTTAATTAATTATAGTACATCTATCCGTTATGAAAATCTTAAAAAACAATTGAATTTAAAGAACACTAAAGAAAGATTAACTAATAAAGAGAAAATACTATTTTCGTTAAGCATAGAACAATTCATTTATTTCTTACGGTAGCTGTTTTAACTTGAGGAAAAAATGTGATTAGCTAAAATGTGCGATACTCCTGTGAAAAACATATCTTCCACTCGTTTTCGCTTCCTCAGCTGTGTGAAAACAACAGTAATGTTAATTTTTGGTGAATTTTACGTTCTTTTATTAAACTACAAATAATATATTCTTATATTGACTGACTGTTTACTATACATTAACATTTTTGAATTCAGCAGTTTCCATACCAAAATGCATTCGAAACCGAACCAAAGGACAATCAGCGCAAATCCACTTTAAAATGCCTCATATTTTGCGAAAAAAAATCAGTTAGATAAACAAAAAAAAATTAGGCATTAATATAAAATTCTACAGAAATTTTAACATGAAAGAAGGATATGCATAAAAAAACTTGTAGAAACCGTACCCCGATTGTCTCCTGCATATCATATCATGAAATTATTAAATATTTTTTAAACAATGGATACATGGCAGAATAATTCTTGAATAACATTTTCTTGGAGAAAAGGAGAAGTTTGAAGCAAAGAAATCTGCAGTAAAAATTTCTCAATGGTAGGAGGTCGAGGTGTTTTGCATCTGAAACGCCTTCCTAAGCCAAAAAACCCTGACTCAGATATGATCTAAATACTGTGTCAACATTGACAAGATAAGGAATTCCCACAAAGTAAAGAACACGGCGCAACCGAAGGATGTTCCTTTTAATTTTTAAAATGCTACGCGTTTCTAAAGGTTGAATAAATACTCTGTTGAATAATGTATCAGAGAAAGTCGTTAGAATTCGTTTTTATCAAAATTTCTCTTCATTTTGTGAAAAAGTAAGTTAATAGAGAGGAGAATGCAAATCCAACGTTTTTGAAATGCTTTTCAAAGGGAACTAGGAATTGATGCTCAGCTTTTACTGTTATGAACGTGACCTGGTTCCATTGAAATTCGACCATTTTTTCCCCTCTTCGTGCTCGCGAGTAAAAGACGTTTTTTTCCCTTCTCTCTCTCTTTTTCGATTTTTTTCTGTGCTGATATGGTCCATTATTTTTTAATGTGTTCATTTTCATCACTTTATAGTCAATATTTTTTACCGAAAACTTCCACGAACTGAATTTCATAAATACAAAATTTTCTTCTGAAATGGATTTCCTGAAATCACTGGTTTTCTTTATGATCAAACCGTTCCAAAGACTGCATTCCGTAAGATAGAAATATTTGCATTTCAGTCCATCTATCGGGAGAAAATTGGACCTGATCAGGAAAAAAATTTTTGAATTCTCGAACGAATAAAAACATATTTTTTTTAAATCAACTGTTATTTAAGAAAGCATTCACGTATGATAAAATAATACAAGCTGGCACACACGTCATACAGTAAGTTTTCCTTTTTATTTTAAATCAAGAGCTTCGTATGCAAATGATACGGTACATTAAATATGTAAGATACATAAAAGAATGCACTAGAATTTCTATAAAAGATTCCATATTCATGTTTCTCAGAAGATAAACTTTCCTTACCACATGGCAAACACAATTTTCTTATCTTAGTTATTTTATGCATTTAACACTAAATTCATTTAAATTCCAGGCCTTATTAGTAAGAAATTTTTAATAGTATTTGTTAATGCAAGGGTACAGGATAGAAAATAATCTTAAAATCAATAAAGGGAGGATAATATCTGCAATCATTTTATGCATAGCATTAAAGATGAATTCTTCCATGTATCAACTTGTTTGATCAAAAACGGAAAACGTCGCAGACTGAAGGATTATGCTTGTTTCAAGGTATTTGTTAATTCAAGATCATTAGACAGAAGACAAAAGATTCAAGCAAGATAATATAATATTGAAATTATGTTATGCATAATATTTAAGATAAATTCTCCCATAAATCATTTTGATTGATCGCAAACAGAAGGCATTGCAAACTAAATTATTTTGTTACCAACTAAAAATAATAAATTTACCCTCAAAGGCCCAGTGTTGCCCTTTAAGCAAGATACCCAATTTTGTCTTCTAAAATCCTGAGAATAAGATTGAAACTCTAATGCATATTGTTGCCAATAGGATACATACTGAAATTTTTATAAAATCAATTTACAACATATAGATGGCAGCCTTAGTGCTAAGAAAAAAATAAAATTAAACTGATGTTTTTCACTTGAAGCTGCATCTTTTTAGCTTAGTTCGTACGCTTGAAAATACCATATTTTATTCTACAAAGTTGAAGAAAATTCCTTATTCGTATCATTTATTAAAATTCATCTGTGTTTGACGTTATAGAATTGTATCAAGAAATTTTCTTCTAAAATAAAGCCCAGTGTTGTCAGTGGGTAATAAACTGTTTCTCAGTTATAAACTATACTTAAAACAAAATAGGAGTTTTTAAAGTATTTTCCCATGTTTCCCAGAAACGAAAGTCAAAAATCATTTTAAAATATCGGGCTTTTATGGGTTACAGTTTACCAAAATACATCCTATCAAGTAGCTGTAATAGTGAATTTAAAAATACGTAGCCAAAATATTAAAACTTGTAAAACATCGATAGAGTTGAACATGGAAATCTGAATGCATTAAGTCAGCGGTTCCCAACCTGTGTGCGTATTAGTGGGCTGTGGAACGCTAGTCAAGAGTCGAAGTCAAGTTAACTTCCAGAGTCCTCACTTGTTTTTTTCGCTTTATAAACAATATAATTTTAATCCTTTTACAGTAAGCTTTACTAACTACTGACATATACGTGCATATAATATATAAATATATTATATATGTTTTTATATTTTTACTTATATATTTAGTTGGTGGGCCGCGAAATACTTTTTATACAACAGGTGGTCCAGAAAGGTTGGGAACCATTGCATTAAGCTTTTTTAAAGAAGAATGCTTAATTATTACGCTATATTCGTCCCAATACAGTAAACATTACTATATTTGAAAATGTTTTATCAGTGGAGTATTCTGCTGAAGAATCTGTTGTTTCTTTTCAATCTGACTGGAAACTGGAAAAATAATTCCCTAAGGGGAGTACTGAGCATAATAAAGCAAATTAGAAAACATTTCGAAATATCTAAATGCTATGCCACATTAGTATACAATAACAAAAGCTAAAATGAGACAGTATGTAATTAACGCAAAACTAGTTGCAACAACCAAAAAAAAATATTATTTACAAAAGCTCTCTCATTCGAATATGAGAACAAATGAAAATAATCTGCTAGATGAAAACAAGCACAAAAATATTTTATTAAAAAACGCTCCAAAAATGTTGTATATTGACATCGCTTAAATCGAAAGTTAATAAAAATATTGTTATCCGGTGTCAAATATAAAGGAAGGTAAAATGCACTGTCTAAATGAAGTTAAGAAAGGGGAAAAAACGAAATCCCAGTGTGGATATGGGATCATCTACCATTTTACACACTTTTATTTAAATTCACTTGTTTCTTATTTGTAAAAATGGAACTTTGTAATCGAATTTTCGCTCATCCCTGATCTGCTAGTGTTTTGAAATTTTGGACATTTGTTTATTTTCGATGATTAAACATTTTTTTAAATAATTCAGATCTTAATTAAGAATTAATCGATTAATTAAATTAATTTACTATTCGCAGCCATAACGCCTCCTCGTAATGAATTCTTTGAACAAATTAGTTTCAAGAACAAGAAATAGAGAATAATTAAAATGAAAAAAATTCTACTGCTTAGTGCACTAATAAATGTGTATTTTTAAAATCTGTTTTTAATTAAATTTATTAGATAACACTCTCAAATCAACTCAATCAGATCATTGGTCATAAAATTTGTAAGTTGCTAGTTTATAAGTAATAAGTAATACATTTGTTTATATCTCTTATCTGCTTCATCCTACTTTACACTTCATACCATTTTCCTTAATGAAACATTCACATTGATTTTTTATACGCACTCACACCCGCACCAATACCAAAAAAATGGAGAAAGAGAGAGTCTTCAGAAAGAAATCTTCATGAAAAATTAAAACGTTGGTATAGTTCGTTCTCTCAATCCTTTCACCTTATTCCAATGGATATTCCACAACCATTTGTATACGATGCTCCAATCACTGTTTCTTATCCCTCTAAGGAACATGCATATTTTCCAAACGAAGCGGGCATTTTATTTAATTTTATTAGAAAACACGCTCAAACCAACTTAATTGGATGATTGGTTATAAAATTCGTAAGTTGATAGTTCATAAGTAATATGTACTACATTTGATTATATCTCTGATCTGCTTCATCTTTTCACTTCATACCCTTTTCGTTACTAAAACATTCACATTGATTTTTTACACGCAAACACACTCACACCCGCACCAATACAAAAAAGAGAGGGAAAGTAAGTCTTCAGAAAGAAATCTCCATGAAAAATTGAAACGACGGTACAGTTCACTCTCCCAATCCTTTCACCTTATTTCCAATGGATATTCCACAACCATTTGTATACGATGCTCCCCAATCGCTGCTTCTTATGCCTCTAAGGAACATGCAGATTTCCCAAACGAAGCGGGCATCGACAAAGTATAAATTTTAGAAACTCTCCCAATACCCTAGAAACACATAAGCTTGTCTCAGTCACCCTGTGGTAATCAATAGCGAAAACCATGATGAAACGTTGCCCAGAAGTGTGCAGATGCCTCGTCCCTCGATGGCCAAGGGTTTAATAGGAGGTTCCCTTACAGAAAATGACAGACGGGCGAGATTTTCTTGCCTTGCTTAAATGAATGGGAACCCGACTAATACCTTTTCTTCGGAATAAAATACGATTCGACAAGTTCCTTTCACGCTCTCTGCAGCCCTTTTCCGTAAGTAATATTTACGATGAATTGATGTTCCGATAATGGTGAATGCCAATGGCAAATGGTGATGTAAATGTTCGCCATTTGCTGCGAACAGAAGACACTTGCAGAAGTCATTTATTCTTAGACTTGAATGGAAGCTCTCTTTGCATTGTGCATTTATTTTATAGCAGAGTTAATTTAAACAATTTTAACCCTCTCCAGCCCAAATTATTATTTGTTACTAAAAAAATTAAATATTGAAAAAAGAATTAAGATATAGTTCACGATTAGAATTATTCATTTCATTCAGATTAATCAATTAATTAATTCCATATATGTTAATTAAAAATATTCATTAATTATTCATTTGGATCGAGATCATGTTGCCATCTAGGGACATATAAGTGCAATATGAATGCAAGTGATGACAACTGATGATTATTGAAAGCCGATTAATCCGGCAATGAGGCAGCGGTGGCCTAGTGGTAAGGTCTCGGTTTAGTGTCGGAGGGTTCCAGGCTCAAAACCTGATTCCACTGAAGATCCACCATGAATGGCGGTTGAGTGAATAATCTTGCAATAAACAAATCAAGTCAAATTGGACAATGAACGACAAGGAGCGAATCATCTTCATCAAGAGCGAAGAAACAAGTCGGGCCAGCTAACCATTTTTTGTTAAAGGTTCTGGTTGATTGAAAGCCAAAATTCGAATTTCAACTGAAATTGATCTAAAAGCTTACGCCTTTATAAACACTTTATTTTTACTGAAAAAACTGTATGTTAATACATTTAATTAATTTGATTTGTGACATTTGTTACCAATAAGAATCAAGTATAGCCTTCATAACAAGACTTCACTTTGAATAAACTACTACTTTTCAAAGTGTAAAAATTATTTTGGATATAATTACTCCATATGCAACTCGTAGAAACAAACAAAACGGTTAGAAAACTAAATCATAAAAGATGGACAAAGAAATGAGTATGAAATTCCCATTGAATATGCTATTAAAACAACATTCATCAACAACCGCTATCACATTTAAAAAAAGTCACATTGAGGTCAGAGAAGTTCCAGAAATAAGTCTCGGGCATTAAAGTAAAGCTCTCCTCTAACACAAACTTTGCATAAAAACAAAAGGAAGCTCTCCTTTCATTTCCACAGTGTCTTTTTCCTTCTTTCGAAAGGAAATGGGATTATACACTGAATAATTATGTCCATCCATAAAGCGGAATTAACATTTAAATTGTGCTGTTTGCACAGAATGTGTTGCGCATATTAAATAAGCTTCAATAACAGAGCTCCCATTTGTAAGTATTCATTATACATGCAATTAACACTCCAGAGCATCGCATCCCTCTATCTCCTTTTATGAAAACTGAAGACGGGGTTATTAGTATGACAAAGTCTAAATGCGCCTTTATAGAATTTCCTTCTTGACACGCTCTGAAAGATTTATGCTTTTAGGTTCCACGTAAGTTTATAAAATTTGATGAAGAGTACTTATTAAAAACAAAATGGGGTTTCAAGGAAATTCGCTCTAAATATTTAGTTGCCTGTTTATTTTCCTTAAAGTAGTTATACTTTGATTCATATATAATACAAGACTAATACGTGTTATTTAAAAGGTTAATAAAGTTATGTTATATTTGGAAAATCAGTCAACCATATTTTATTCTACGGTTCAAAGAATGTTTGTCCACATGTGTGTGAACACAGAAAACTGTTTCAAAAATATTGCAGAATAAGTTAGAATATTAGATAATTTCTGACTCATTGTTTCAAGGTATTGAAAGAATCGATAAATTTCAGACTAATATATTGGTCAAGATAAAAATTTATGCTTTCAAATCCACGCAAGTTTATAAAATTTAATAACGACTTACTAAAAGCAAGACGGGGTTTCAAGAAAATCTGCCTTAAATACTAAGCTTCCTGTTTATATTCCTTAAAGCAGCTCTTCATTGATTCAAGCATACAAGGTTTCGCAAATTATTTACAAAATTAGCACAGTCATCTAAAGCAATTTAAAAAGAGTTTGAAAAGCAGTCGGCCATATTTTATTCTAAGCCTCAAAGGATGTTTGCCCATATGTGTGTCAACACTGAAAATAATTTCAATAATAATGCAGAATAAGTTACAATATTCTATCATTTCTAATAAATTTTTTAAAGATATTGGCAGAAGTAATAAATTTTTAATCAGTAGAAAAATGAAGATGAACCCACTGCATGATCACTCGATTTCTTATTGATTACTATTCCTACTGTTTATTCACACAAAGGAGCAGTTTACAATGAAACTAATCCTTGTTATGAAGTTAAGGGACCTAATTAGAAACAATATTTGGATTCCTATGAATTTTCATTTAAGTAATTCATCATAGATTGAAACATGCAAATTTTCGAAAAATAATTTACTAAGTCAGCTAAAGCTACTTGGAAAAATTTGGAGCATTCGATTAAGTACCGATATATTTTTCTATATTCCAAAAGAACTTTAGTCTATATCTATATCAGTGCTAAATAATAATTTCCATCTAATATTACACAAAAAGTTTTTTTAATTCTATTTTTTCCAACTAAATGATATGCCGAAATGTATTGGAAGTATATTTACATGATTTTGTATTTTTTTAATCACATAAAGGAAGCGTTCACAACAAACATGAGTGATTTGATGGAGTTGAGAAATCAAACTATCCAGAAAATTTCACATCTAAAAATGAGTGAATAATAAGAAACAGGACAAAATCTCAAATTTCGAATGCAGGTAATACCAACAAATTCTATTATCCTTAGAAATGTAAAGAGCTTCTTTCAGATATGAAAATCAAAACATCCTTTCGTTATCATAGCGTTTTATTAATATAAAATTTCTTAATTCGATCGATTTCTTGAGGTTGTCTACTTAGTGGAAGGATTCCCTGTTATTTACTTAAGAAGTCGTATTCCTAATATAGGTATAAGATGATAACGTAGAAAATGTTGAACAAGAAAAATTGTTATTGATAAAAATACAAACATAGCCTCATTGAGAATTCTTAAATACTTTGATAAGAACTTTTTCAAGGCATTTATTCATCAATAGTTTAGTGACATAACAGCAGATTTCCTCTGTTTATTTTCATGCACCCAAATTTCAAATGATAACTTGCCCTCGTAGTTTCCGACTCTGTCACTTTTATTCACATTACCAGAAATGTCACTCCACAAAAATGAAACTGAATTATAATAATATGATTACTGAAAACAAAAGAAAACATTTTTAGCAAATTTACTTGAAGTTTAAAGAAACTTAGATCAAGAGAAAAACCTTGCATATATTTTACAGGATTTACAAGGAATTCATATCGTTCAGATATCACAAATATATTACGTACGGCTTCTAAATTAAAAATATCTTTTATATAAAGTGTGTGTAAGTGAATTAAAACTCGAATTTGGTAACAAGTAGAAGAGATACATCATTTAATTAGTTTTCACGAAAGAAAAGCAAAACCAACAAAGCTAATTTAGTTTTCCATATTTCAAGCCAGGATATTACGAAATGAATTTGGATGAGTCTAAAAGACATTGTTATTCCCTACCAGTTGAATTAAAGCACATCCGAAATTGCACCCGCAGGGTTTTAAAAGAGCACGTGCACGTGCGAAATTTTTCTTAGTGTGATTCTAAAGCTTGAAAAAAGTTTTAGAAAAAAAATGAATGAATTCAATGACGTAGAGGTAATTGTTCATGAAAGATAATTCTTTCTAGCTTTAAAACTGAATCAACAATGCATGAAATGTGAAAGCTAGCGAAAGTAACGGGTGATAAAAGAAAGAAAAACACTAAGCCTTATAAATTATATTTTCCGTAACACTTTCAACTACTTGTTACGTAGAAAGAATTTTAAAAAAATAAGTTGGAACGAGAGAAAGATAAATATGGTGTTTTAAAGTGTTTTTCCCTTCAAAAGTAACTTCTGAAGTCATTAAATATACTTCCTAGACTTTAATCTTTTTTGAC
Organism: Araneus ventricosus; assembly: GCA_013235015.1. NCBI lineage: Eukaryota > Metazoa > Arthropoda > Arachnida > Araneae > Araneidae > Araneus > Araneus ventricosus. The sequence continues at coordinate 167,774 of BGPR01000474.1, forward strand.
TTAATCTTTTACATGTTTGCTTTACTGAATAAAGCGAAAATAAATGAAGCATGATCAGTTAAGTATAGGAATTTGACACGGGCAAGACTGCTTTTTGTCAACATTACGTAAAAGACTATAATTTCAAACTCACAACAACGCTAGTCTTCACGGCATTTAAGCATTTGCATTCACCGTTGTGCTGTTGAAAACTTTTGCTTCACAATTATCTATTTACAATAAAGAAAAAAATTCGAAAAGAACTTTTGTGGAGTAACACGCTTAAGGTATACGAACACCTAAATTCGTTTTATTTTTCCCTAAATATCGATTTTTTTTATTTTATTTCAATGGATAGAATAGGTTTTTAAATTCTAAATTTACAAGAATGATTTTTTCTAACTATATCATAAAATAAATTATAGGCATTTAATGAATAATTCACGCCATAGTCGCATGCCAAAAGTAACTGCGGATGTCATCTAATATCGATTGGTAGAGTTTGTTTTTTGGACCAAAAGCCACTTTTGGCTATGCTTCGCTAGACTAAATGTTAAAAATTCTACATATGTTATTATGCAAGTTATCTTACAGTGTGCTGCAATGTCCAGGACCATTTTCCTTCTGTAGTATGCGCAATAGATTTCAAAGTTAAAGTAGCGATGCGCATTTGACTTGTGTCATGTGAGCATGAATTCACTTTATTAATGCAAAGTCATTAGCATGTATATGATAAATCCTTTTGGTTAGCCTCGCCTTTCAAAGTAAAACTATTGTAATTTTCGCTATCTTAGTAAATCGCCTGTTCAAAGTACTGAATCACCAATTTCTTATTTATTACATTACAAATTAAGGGTATTCACCGTTTGAAGTTATTAAAAGTCCCGTCACGAATTTGAAACTCTCTTTCTTTGATTTGGCTCTGATGGGTGACGTGTGCATCTTCACATACAAATTCCAAAATGGTCGTCGACTGGAATTAGTTGAATTCTTATTCAAGAAATTGAATCCATCTATTCATATATTATCTTTAATAACCATGTTCAGTCTAGACATTTAATTCTAGCCGGAATGACTGCATTTCTTACAAAAATATTAACCTCAAAACCGTTGGATATATTGCTGTTTCTATCTTTTAAATATGTAAGATTTTCTTTTTATAGTTTTCAGAAATTATAAACATGACACTGTAAAATGCTTAAATTCTTTTTGGGGAAAATTTCTGTGAATGCTTTCATAAACTTAATAAATAAAATGGATTATATATTTTAAAACTGTTATCTAAGAAAATATAAACGGACAAATGTATGGAATAAGTTTTGGTTTATATCTACAACAAAAAGTTTTTCAAGATCCAATTTCTTTTTTTAAATGATAAAAAATGTTTGAAATGATTATTTTAAAATGATAATCGTAAATAAGAATTTTTTCTAAAATTACAACTGGAAGAATGCTAATATTGCTAATAAATCTTCATCCCTTTTGCTTGACGTTAGCATATCACTTTTGTCAATTTTCAAGGTTTCCATTATTTTTAAAAATGAATAAAAACACAATTTTCTTTTACTAATACATTTTTATTATCATAGGCGATTTGTTAAAAAATTAACACTTTTATTCTGTCTTTTTTTCTGAAAAAAAATCACCACGTAGATGATCATTTGCATTAAACATATTTTAATAGAGCACATAGTTTGCAATCTGCATTAATGTTTCACTGGTTATCTAAATAACAGGCAAAAGTAGGTGCGTATCAATTTTTATTATATTCTCTTTCATTTCTTAATAATTAATCATACAATAAACGATAAAAAAATAGTACATAAATATGATACTGTATTTGTATAATTAATAGTACATAACTATTAATTATACAAATAGTACATAAAGTATGATGCAGTGAGAAGCAAAAAGTTAAACAAAACTGTATAAATATTATTAAAAGCACAACTTTATTTATATATATTAAGTACACGAAACATGATATAATGATTTTTGTCATCTTAATCCATAGATGTCAGTTTCACTTAACTTTTTAAATACTGTGGCACTCTGTATTTAATTCTCATGGAATCAATAGTGATGAAATAAAGTATGTTGTTCTAAAAGTAACTTTTGACCTAAATTTAATTTGAATTTAGGGACACATACACGCTTAAATTTGCAATAAGGATATCAAGAAAAAATAGGTCTCTCGGGTATTTTCGTATATCATCAACTCCAATGATTTTAAGGTTGCTAAGATAAAAATCAAAAGGTATATACTAAGAGGCTAATATCTCACAAACTATTGATACAATGTAACCTATATATACATGCTTCTCAGAAAACCACAAAAAATTAAAAGACCTATAGAAGTCAAATTATCGAAAACTGTTTGAAAAGTTCTGATGAAGGATAAAGAAAAATGCACGAGTCAAGGATTTTATGATATTAATAGTTTTAAAATTTTTAGCTGGTTTTTAATAAAGGTGAAATATTTTTTAATGTTTTCGTTATCTTATAATTAGCTAAAGACGATTTGTTAGTGTTTCATTAGTAAAATCGTTTAAATAGGAAACTGAAAGTAACGTAAAACTTCATTATTGCTCAGCATTCCTTAAAGTAATTACTTTGTAGGTATAAAACAAAAATATTTCATTTCGTATAAAATATATTTTATCAAATTCAGATTTTTATTCTAAATATTCACAATAAGGTAAACTATTCAAAATTTTAATATCGGATTGTATTCGCATTTTTAACAACGAGAAAAATAAGTATATGACGCAATGTTACTAGTAGGGTAGACCGGGGCTAGTTGGTCATAGGGGCACGTTGGGTCAGTCGGATTATTTAAAATATTTTCCGATAGATAGCGCTGTTACTCCAGCCAAGTATGTGTCATCCACCCTCCCTTCTTTCCCGTAAAGGTCATTGGAATAGCAGCGGCTATTAACGAACTAGCTGAAATTTTCAAATTTTTGCCAAGGTGAGTAACTTTCCTTCTTTATAAATAATCTTATTTTTCTATGTTTTTATATTACAATTTCCATTTTTACAAATAATATTCTGAAAGATAACTGTTCATAGTTACTGTAGGGCATGTTTGTTTAATTAAATACTTTCAAAGTAAATTCGTACACCCATCGGAAACAAAAATGACGACATGGGGTAAGTTGGGCCACTTTGCATGGGGCACGTTCGGCCGGCTGCCCAACTTGCCCCGTAGAATGCTGATCCTGTAGAAATGGCGAGCGAACGTGCCACGTAGTATCTCCAAAGCCGAATGGTAAAGAATGAAGTCTCGAAATCAATTCATTTATGTAAGCGTTCTTTCAATTTCATGTATATTTATTCTTTTTTTAATTTCTTTTATGTTCAAAGGAAGAAAGTATTGATGATGATCGAAATTTACAAATTGAAATCATATCAAACATCCCATTGTTATTAAAAGACAATAATTACGCTAAAATATTTTAAATTGAAATGCATATAGAATTTAAAGTTCAGTGTTAGTAATATTTTTTAAAGATTTTAAAATGTTCTTTTAATTTTGAGATGGGATTACACCGAATTAATATATGGCATGTCCATTATAAATAACTATAATGTTTCAATGTTGCTGTAAAATATATCTGAATCAATGGTGCTATATGCACCAAATTTAAAATGCAAGATAATTGTTAAGAAAATCTAAGCTGATTCCATCTCCATTAAAAAAGTGCAAAACAGAATGCGCTGTTATTATTTTACGATAAATTTAAAAATTGTATCTCGGTTCTTGTTGAGTAAAAATGCACCGGATTTGTATCTGTAACATAACTGTGAAAACTAATATTAATTATATTATTAAAATTATTTATTATTTACTTATTTAAATTAATAATATTATTTATATTATTTTTTGAATTAATATTATTTATATTAGTCTTTAAATTAATATTATAATTTATATTATAATAATAATAATAATATTTATCTGCCTTAAATATAACAATATGGAAGAATTTTTTGCGATAATCACAACACGCTTCTTTGTTTCTCTTGCAGGGTTACCTTCTAAGATGTTTCGCCATTATGTTAGAAAATCGGATAGAGGGAATGCTTCTTCTTAAGCAATGAAAGCTGCTGTTTTAGAAGTGAAGCTGTAATGATGAAAATTGTGACGATGCAGTCATTTAATTCTGTTTTCCACATAAAACTTATTAATTTTGTATTTCCAATTTCTTGGTTTTTTTTGCTTCACTTAATTTTACAATTTTATAGCTTCATCAAGGAATGGTGCATGAAAGAGATTTTCCTTTAGGATATCTTGTGTTATCATTCGCAGGAAATGAAAAGTAAAATATGATAAGATTTTTTTATGTTTCTTCAATTCTAACTTACTAGAATATTAAATAAGTGATGGGCCCAACTTATTTCGTGATGTGGACCAACTTACCCCGTAGTCGGGGCAGGTTGGGCCACGCGACTTGGTATCAGTTTAAGCTTATAAATTAATATTAATAGTTAATATTTTCAAATGTTATTATGGTGAAATCTTCCTGAAGGTACACTGATAGTCTTTGCATTAAAAAAAAATTTAAAATGTTGAATTGTAATTTTTTAAAAATTCTTAGAAGAAAAAACGGCCCAACTAGCCCCGGTCTACCCTAATCTTTGAATTATCCTTCTACGAAGTCAATTGATATGACGATAGGTCACATTACATTATTCATATGTCATCGTTGTTATACACTGTGCTGTGACGTAACTTTCTTTTATTTATTTCCTGTAACAAGATGTGCAATAGATTTAGAAATCAAATTGCGAATTTTGGCGTGTATCACGTGATTTTCAAGTGACTCCATTACAATAAAGTTGAAGGCAAATTTCTTGCAGGTATGAATCTAGGCTGAATATTTTTGAGACAAAATTACAATTTGCAGTCGCGTTATAAATCATCTTATTGCGTTACAGATGTGGTCGCTCGAAACATTTCAAATCTTAACACATAATTTCATTCTTTTTTTGTTTTGTTAAAGCTTTCATTTCATCAATTCACGTGGCGCTACAGTAGCATGACAAACATAATGGCGCATGTAGTATAACAGCATGATGTCTTACATTGTGCTGAGACGTCACTTTCTTTTTCCTTCAACAAGATTTAACAATTGATTTCGATATTCAATACGAGCAGCGCATTTAACGTGTTCATGTGAGTATGAAATGAACTCCATTAAATTTGAAAGTAAGTATCTAGGTTAGTAAGTATTATAGACTAAAATTCCTGACTCCTGAGATTTGAAAGTAAGTTTCTAGATAGATAAATAAGTCGACTAAACGTTTTTGAAACTAAACTACTTGTAATAGAATTACATTTTTATACCTACATTGCAGGTAGCGTTAATAATCACTTTATTACCTTATAAGTGTTATCGTTCCACACATATAAAATCTGAGCACATAATTTCATATTTCATGTGTTTTGTTGGAGCTTTCATTGTGAGGTTTTAAGATAATGATTATATACATCAGCGATTCCCAACCATTATTTTCTTCCGTACCACTTGATTCTTCTTTTGATTTTGGAGTGTCCCCTACTATCATACCTACACCCCAACCACTGCCATCCCTTCGCAAAAAGAATTTTTTTAAAATTATGTTAAGTGTTTAAATTAACTTAAGAGTCAGCGACTCGAATTAACTTAATAACATTTGTAGGATTTATTTTGGTTTTCATTATTTTTTACAATAGTATTAGCAACAACTAACAAATGAAAACCGCATTAATATAATATCGTATATTTATGATGGAACCTAACAATTACTCATGGTGACGATCAGTTGTTCAAAGAGAAGACAATTTCAATGCCATCCTTGAGCTTGTTTCATGAAAGTGAGTTTTTAAAAATTAGGTTCAAATGAAAAAAGACACATTCTCATGTCTGGAGCTTCGTCAAGCTTCCTGCAATATTTGTTATTAATACACGCCTAAGACCAATGTGTTCTTTCCACAAGCTACGTGTTCATGAAAGGTGTTAAACATTATACTACTTTTTGTCGAGTTTTTGGCACACTTCTTTCTCTGCTACCCAGTAGACTTTTGGGCTTGTATAACTATCACTTTTCTTACGAACTTCGGGGGATAAAATCCTAACTTATTTTTTTCATTTCAATCCTTTATGTTTTGTGTTTTCCGCCATTATCAACAATGCTTTAAATTACCTCTAGGGTTAGGCGTACCACAGGTTTTGAACTTTCGCTCCAAATGAACCATCATTTTAAATTTTCCCCATTGTTTCATTTATATTTCACCTCAATGTTAATTCATTTTATAATTATAGAAGCTTTGGATCAGTACTGACAATTAATGATATTTATGAGTAAATGAACTGAAAAACTAAGAAAGTTTGATTCTTAGTTTTGTAAGATAAAGGTTTGTTTACTCTTAAGATTGAAAAGCAGTTAACTAAAATAGGGACTGACTGGCAGGATTTTATGAAGAAAACAGGAGATTTGATTTTAACTCGCACCATATATAAAAAGAATTGCAAGAGGGACCAAACTGACATGAAAAATTACATTTCTCTATAGACCAAAGGAATGAAAGAAATCTCATTCATTATTTTGATGCTTGTAAGAAGAGAAGAAACTTTTAATCACATTCTTGAACGTATCCCACATTTCTGTTGAGTTCTTTACATTTTCTGCAAAAAATGTGAATTTTGTATTCACCTGGAAGCAAACATGCGCTACGCAGTTTTTGCATCGCAATTTCTTTTCATGTTACATTTCCTTTCAGTTCAGGGTTTCAGTTTCAAAGAAATTCAACCACATATTTGGTAAAAAGAAGTTGGAGAGAGAAGAAAAAAGCATTTTTATTTACTTCAGCTGTAAAATTTTCGTTTCGTTCAGATTTAAAATTTTGCGCGAAATGCCCAATGACCTATTCCGCATTTGAACATAAATGTGCATCTTTTATGCCGTTTTGGGAAGGTATGGAGTCCCCAGCTGTGAATGGAGGCAAGGCTATATTTCCAGAAAAAATTGTGCATGATACCAGTTCCAACACCAAAGTTATTTTTTAGGATTCCTGATCAGAACTTCCCAGTATTTTCTAATAAAAAGCCTTTGACTGGAGAAAAGAAAATGGCATTCAACTTGAATTCGAGAAAACCTTTCCTGGTGTAAGAAATGAGATCTATTGAAATATATATCCTTGGAATAATTTGTATTGAAAAGTTATTAAACAAATTCTTCATTTAAAAAACACGCAAAAGAATTATTTTCCATTCTAAGTTCTGAAAACAACTGACAACTTTTGATACATTGTAAGCAGATTAGCAATCTTTTTGTGAAATTTCATTAATATTTTAAAGCGAGTGTGTTGTACTAGCCGTTTTATTAGGTGAAGTTCTCAAAAAGTTGTCATGCGTGAAACCTATTGTTGAAGTTTAAATAGATCGCTATGCATGTACAAATAAATGACACAATAATAAAAATAAAAATAAAGAACTGATGTCGGTCACAGTTTCTCTTTCCTTCAAGCTCCAATACAGTGTAAACGCGTTAAAATGCCCGCGTATTTCGACTTTGTTACCCAAGGTGCAAAAATTAATATTAATATAAAAAGTAAAATATATGGAATCAGAATCAAATACTAAATGGGGAATTTACTAAAGTACTTATTGCCAAAAGTGAATAAGTGACTTCTGTAAATAGACATGTTTCAAATATCTTTGTTTTATGACATAATCTTTAATTCTATTTTTCAATTTCAGAAACAATTTCATTGATCATGAAAACTGTTTTGGAAAGCTTTTTCTGAAATAATATCTCATGGTGAAATTCTTTTCTTCCTTTGGTAAAAACAAACTTACAGTTCATATCACTAATTCCGAGACTAGTATATGTGTATATTTATCATTACTTTCTTGTCTCAAAACACATTTTGTATTCAAACCTTTTCATGCAATCAGATAATATCGAAACGAGAAAAATTTTTTTCGAAGAATTTACCACATCCTTAGTTTAAAACAAATTAAATAAAATTTATCCCCAAATTATTATCCATGATTTTATATTAAATATTATGAACTGACATTATTCCAGACAGCTAGTTCAAAAACCCTTGTTTATTTAACTGCATATTATTACTATAAAATAAAATGCGAATTTCCCATTTCTCGATAATTAAATTTTTCTAATTTTAGATTAAAGTTATTGTATTTATTTCGGCTATATTTATCAAGTTGTCTTAGAATAAGACTCAATTAACCTTGAAAAATGATAAACTCTATCAGGCAGATAAATATTTAAGCACAGCGATATTAATTTCGCAGACATTCTTTAAGAGATTTGATTTCTGGAAGATATATTTATGTGAATTTCTAAAGACTGTTTCTATCGCTTCTTTTATTTGAAAACTGAAATTGCTTAATATTCCCATTTATAATAATAAAGGTATCAGCTATTTCAATAACTTTGCAAAATATATATTTCTTAGTTTAAATTTCTTTACAAAATCACAAATTAAATTTTCTGCGAAAAAGAAAATTTAAGATCAATAGATAAGTTCATTACATATCAACAGCTAAAATAAATATGCCTTATCTTCATACCACAACCTTATTATCTCCGAGTATAAATTGTCTAAGAAAGTGACATTTTCAAATATATTTAATCGTTAGGATTTAGATTTTACCTATTGTATTCAGATTTTTTAAATTAATTCTTTGCGAGCATAATCTTCTTAATGAAACAATACTGAAATTACAATAAAATTTGTATTCAAAATTACCCTTCTTTAACATCCAATGCAATAAAATCTATACCTGTCGAGTATAACACGATAATAATACGTCCTATTGTAAGACTTAGTGTTTTATGACAAAATTATGAAGAAATATGAGAAATTACAAATAACAGAAATAATATTTTCCCAGATAATTCCTTGGGCTTATAATCTTCTTAATAAAACAATAATGATTTTTCTACTGAAATTACCATTGCCTTTATATATGGCATTATTTTCCCTCAATATCCAGTTGAATAAAATCAACACCTGTCAAGTATAACGCGATAATAATACATCCTACAGCCAGACTTACGGTTTTATGACAGGTTTATGAGGAGATACGAGAAACGACAAATAATAGAAAGATATTACCAAGTAAACGTCAGGTATATTTCCTCGGGCTTGAGAACTAGTTTCTATAAAGCAAGGGTTATTACCTTAATTCTATGAATCATGGCAAATAAGAAAAAATCCAATCGCAGCTGACAAGTTTCTTATCCTATACATTAATTACTGATATGTCAGCAAAAGAGCTTCTATTAAGTGGCTAAATGCTGTGAGTGATGTTTGTTGCTTCTTGCATTGAGCCAATATAGACAGCGTTAGTGAATAAATCATTCGCTAACGTAACAATATATACCATAGGATATACATACAAATTCTTCTTGGATGTAGTATTAAATTGCTTCAAGAGGAATGAAAAAACCTTTCTTATTATCCATTCAAATTTACACCCTTATTCGTGTGTGTTGTTTGTTCGGTTATTTGTTGATTTATGAAAAAAATAATGAAAAATTTCTAAAATAATAAAATAAGTCATTGGTATTCGTTATTTTATATCAAGATTATACAACAAATAGTTAATCATACATTAAAGTTTGACTTCCAAACGCGTGCATTTTATTTTTCCTGTATTTATAAGAACTGCATCGATTTAATAGCTCCTAATTCCCTTCGGAAAATTTATCAACATTTAAAAAAAAGTACCTGTTCACTTCATTGAGATGCAGTCCGTCAAAATACATCTCAAAAATGCATTCATCTTAACTGTGAAGGATATATCACATAATATATTGATGCCAATATCGAAAAAGTGCAGAACAAAGTTTGCCTACCCTGTTGTACAGATCTTTTGTCATTTTTTATTTATAAATAAGTTTGCATACTTTTAATATTCTCCTAAAAATCTGATTGTTTCAATTCAATTACAAAATAATCATCAGTGATCAGGAATAGACACATATTTAACTCATCGAGATGTACTAAAAACTCAAAATTCTTCTCAGAACTGTATTTCAGACAAAAATTCAGCAAACTATACAATCACAATTGTGAAAGACATGCCACTCGATATGCCGATGCCAACATCAAAAGCAGAAAGTCCAGACCAACAAAAGGACTCAATAAAAAAGACCCACACTGAATTCTTCCCCTATTTCAACTTTGTGTCTCCATAACTGCATTATGAGGGAAAGAGGAGCTCCTCTATCCTAAGAAAACAAAAGCCTGCACAATCAAATAATCCTGCAGAACAGTACCTATTTAATCTCAACTTCCAGCTACACGAACTCGTTTTCTGTTTGTTCTCATCCCCCATTCGAAAGAGTTGAGACACATGATCCAAAGGACGACAATATGATCGTTTTCCCAAAAAGCAAACACCATTCAGTCTAACTGAATCGTTTCAAACGGACTTTTCAATCCTCCAGAGCTTTACCGAAAAGAACCGACAGAGAGGGATCAGACTCCCTTCTGCGGCCGATCCACGATTTATTTCACCCAGAAAAACTGTTCTATTTGAGATCATTGTCATTTTCCAAACTGAAATCAGTAGAAATTAGCTTTGTATTTGCTATGAATGGGAGGGACCCTGTTGCTGATGCTGTTGGCAGCTGCTTCGATGGAGAAGGATCGTTCAAATATGTAATTAGAGGATTCATTGGTCGGATCTTAGTTTGTTTCCGTGTTAGAGTATAAACTGGGATTTGATAAGTCGGTTGGAAGCAAAAAATTTTTAAAAAATCATTCTTGAGTTATTTTCTTCGAGAAATTTGTTAAAGGAATAGAATGGGTATGTGTTGACCTCATGTTATTGAAATCATTAGTCGGAAAATAATATTTGTCAATCTTACCACGATTATATTATTTATAAAATCAAAAATAGAACTCTCCAAATTCGTTTATGTTATTTAACTCCAGAATAGATCGGATTAAATTGTTAAATACTGAATAATTTCAGAAATTTTTAATTGTAAAGAATTTTAATTAGGGTATTTCAATTATTTTCTACAAAAATTTCAAAGAATAGCATTATAGGAAAGGATAAAAGTAAACGTAAAAGTATTTTACTGCAGAGGCTGTTATTTATAAAATCAAAAATAGTAGCCTACCAGTTCTTGAACGCGAATAATCGCTTATGTTACTTGACATTACGTCAGAATGTTCTGTACAATATTTAATTACTATAATTTTTTTAAATAAAGTATTTTAAGCTGAGTATTTCAAATATTTCGTGAAAAATTAAGTAGAATAACTACATAGGCAACCATAGAAGTAAATGCTTATTTTTTGCATGAAGAAATATAATGGGAAGAACGATATTTATACGGGATGCCGTTATAATAAATATTACCCACCATTAAAATGGAATGAATGTTTTAATAACCAGCTGTCATACAAAACTTTTCTGTCACAATATCATCAAAACAAAAAATAACCTAAACCTTTATTCCCTTATTATTCAAAGTTGTGCATATAGTGAATCGTTATGAGGTAAATCGATTTTACTTTTATTATTCCTTCATTTTAACTTGATCCCTCTAAATATGTTGTTTTCCTTATCACAAAAATATAAAACAAATATATTTGCTGAGCATAGATATTCATAGCTATGAGGGTAATAGCGATAACTGTTAATTCAGTCATTTATTTTTTTTATCCTTTGGGCAATAAATGCAAAGCAAACGATCATTAAATTGTTCTAATTCATTCTGTTGCCTCAAGTGATTTTTTTTCATCAAAACTTTCTTCTGTGTAACTTGTTTATGCTTCCATTATTATATTCCTTTTAAATATGTCTTTCTCTCCATAACCATTAATAGTTTACTTTATAATTATTTTTTCTTTCAAAGATAAAGTAAGACACTGTGTTTAATCGATAAATTCCATACACTCAATAAGTAAATTTATTTTCGGCGTAATTTGTGAAATACTAATTTCCAACTTTTGGATATCTTTATAGAAAACTAACTGTATATCGTTTGTTATTCTTAAATAACATTTATCTGATACATCTGTAACTTAATAAAGTTATTCGCTGTTTTTTTTTTTGCTTCATTTATGTTTCTTTAGCCGAAATTCCACAGAACTTATTTGTTGGTTGATCCATATTCTACAACATATGCTATGAATAATGTTTCCAGTATGTTATGTAAAGTTTTCAGTCCGGTAATTTATAAAGTGTTTATCAACTAATATTGTATGTGATAGCAAGGAAAAAGCTTTTTAATGAAGCATTTTAAAACCTGTTCACAACATTCATAAAAAACAGTAAACATTTCTAGGATATATTTTGCTTGAAAAGTTTACTCGATATGTTTACTCAGATGTTTGAAATTCAAAATTACATATATTGGAAGAATTGGCTTTCAAGCAGCTGTTTTATCACCATATGACGGATCTGGTAAGCATTGATGAATATCTACGGATCTCGCAATGGTTCACTTAATCTCTCTCATGTACCTTTTCATATGCCATACTACTCATCTAATTACAGTTCATGGTTATGAAGTCACTTTAAACTTTCCATGAATTTCAGCTTAATCGGACAGAAAAGTTCCACAAAACCAAACGGCTCTTTTTCTTGGTCTCAGTTTTCAAAGTGGAAGCTAGCGAGCTCGAGAGCTTCATTCTAATCTGTGAGGGTCTGGTGCGCACTAATGACAGTGGCTCACTCTTTATGGGATATGTGGAAGTTTAGGGATCGGAAATTCTTTCTAAAATGTCATCCTCCTCATCTAATTACTTCGAGGTCATGAAATCTTTTCCTAGCATTCATCGTGCAGCTTCATATTGGTAGATTAATTTAACAAATCAACCAATCAAGAAATTTCAAAGTCTGACAGTACTCTATACAACTGTTTTATGAATTTACGGTTGATTTTAGGACTGCCATGCAATTTCCACTGATGCTTTTGCTATAATGCTTTTAACTTTAAAGGATGATATATGATTTTGCACAGAAAACTACTTTTAACTATTCAACTTCATATTGGTACATAAATGTAACAAATCAACCAATCAAGAAAATTCAAATTATGGCAATAATCTATATAATTGTGTTCTGAATCTATGGTTGATATCAGTACTGGCATGTACTTCACATTGACATTATTTTCGTAACTCTTTCAACTTTTAAATATGTCATATACTTTTGAAATGGAAATACCTTGATGCTGATGACAAAATATAAATCATTCAACAATGCAATTGTCTTAGTTTATTAACACATATGAAGTAAAATATTCAAAACTATAACATTTTTTATGTATGAGAAGAATTGCATTTATCAGTTTCATATTCATTAGCAATTTGTAGGCTTTATTTTTTAAACAATTACAAAGTCAGTTTTATTTCAAAGTTTAAAAGCTATTTATAAACACAATATGGAAAATTTAAACGACTATCGTAGGCTATTTTAAGCTCTCTCAAACACGTTTATAGACTTGAAGCTAACTGTTTAAGTGGGAATTCAAATTGAGATCTCAGATATTTGCACTGATCAATATATGAACAAACAGAAAAAGACTGTTTGTAATTGGAAATGAGACGGAACAAAAAAATCCGGAAGATCGTTAAAATTAATCTGATTAGTGAGACAAAATTAACTGCCATTCGATGGAAACAAAGTAAAGTTGGGAATAATTTCAGTGAGTAGTAAATGAGAACAAGTAAAAACTGATATTTTAACCCCAAGGCTATGAAAAAGCAATTGATCAAGATCGTATGCATTTTTACAGTAGAAGTTTGAACACAGAATGAATTAATTTTTATCACCCATTGAAAATAACTGAGGGCATTCATAATAATATTGATTCAACCAATCAATAGATTGATTTGGTCAATCTCAAAAAATGATTTAAGGAACTTATGGAAATAATAAAAAAATTCTAAGAATTTTCAATGAATGGAAATCTTACTTATTGTGACACTGATTGCTAACACTGCCATTTAAAACGCGTAAGAAATACATTTGAATTTTGCTAATTTGAACGAAATTAAATTTAATTAATTAAATTAAATTAAAATTGAATTTAAAAAATTCGAATTTTTTTCTAGTCCCTTGAATTTCCTATTAACATAATGCTAAAATATAGTCTATAATTCGAATTTATTTTGGTTAATTCAAATTAAAAATTGCAAAAAAATGTTTTTATTTCTGAATTTTTTGCTAGTGATATACGCCCGCAGTTTGTGTCCTCAGTGATAGTAAGCAAATAATATTTTAAGGTGCTTAGTTCCCCCTTTTGATCTTTACTGCTGTAAACTGTGCTCTAAAAAAATGTAATAAAAATTACTCACTTTTTAGAAAACCTTGAGATGTGAACTAGTGAATCAAACTGTACATCATCATATTTTGAAGTTTATACAGGGTGCCACTTAAATAAGGGCCACCCCTCTTAACTTCAGAAAGACGACAGCTTTAGTCATGATAGCAGCATCTAGTTATAGTAAAACGTCTATGCGCTATGCGATGAGACAACTTACAAGGCCACCTAGTGGCAAACTTCGGAGTTAGCGTTCCTATCTCAAAAACGGTACAAAATAGAGGGAAAATGTCAATTACAAAGTTGTAAAACGTTATCGATTTAGTACAAAAAGACACCTTCTGAACAATAATACGAAGAACAGAACGCTTAAAATGCACATTTTTTTGTTCGCATTTTCCGAAATTCTGATGTCACAAGACATGGGCAAAAGCAGAAAATGTTATTTTTCGGGCAAAAAATGGCCCCATTATACTTTTTCCTGTGGAAATTACTCAAAGAGAAGGTGTATGGGCCTTTCCTCTCACGTTGCAGGACTTTCGATTACGTATTACTGTTGCTTCTGCAAGCGCCCCAACAACTTGCTAAAACGTGTGCAAAGTGAAATTCAAACAAGGGTTTAAATCTGTATTGTAGATGAAGGAGAGCACATTGAACACCGAAAATAAAGGATCTCTTCATAAATTCATCTCTTATAAGAACTTCATTTTTTTAAACAAGAAATGTAGGCTTAAAACTGATCACACAAAATTATATGACGTCTTCATGAAAACTTCACACGTCTTCATGAAAACCAACAGGGAAAACAGCATTACTCTTGCGTTTCGCGTGTATTATACCTAAAAGGGCGAGTGGTAATGATTTATGATTTTAAAGCGAGAACATATTAGCATTTTAATTTATGGAAATTAAAACCACTTCGGATTAATTATCAAGGTCAAAAGAAGTTTTTCAAAGGATTGAATATAAATTAAATTCACTAAATTTTCTCAACTTCAATCCGGGAAGTTCTAAAACCCGGGCACATGATTCGGGGCCCTGACTGATGGGTGGAAGTATTGGACAAAATCCAGAAAATATGTTAATTGATAAAATGAGAAACAATGCAACAGTTATCTATTAAAATTTTTTTAAATTCAGGAAGATACAAAGTAGCATAAATAATATATTTAGCTAATACTTTTACTATTTTCCTTCAATGTACATTTACAATGTTCATATTATAAGAAAAATTAATTGAAATTCGGGGCACTTATTCAATCTGAAACAATAAGTTCATAATCAGGTTCCGGCTAATCCTAGACATCTGTTCTACTTTATTCCTTTGCAAAAGTTGGGAGCCAGAATTCAATTTTTATTTTACTTTTTTGAAAATTAAAATAAATTTAACCTTTTTTAATATAAACTGTTTTTCTAAGAAGTAATTTTTGTGACAATCCTGAGCATGTAATTCAAATTCGGGACAAATCCGGGGCTGTTTTTGAACTCGGGAAAAGTGTTAAAATTCGAGACTATCTTGGCTAATCCAGGATGTTTGATCACTTTATATGAACGGATTAGAAACAAAGGACCAAATTACTGCATTTAGATTGCAAGTTAATTATTACATGCTTAAAACTATGCTTATCATAATATGAATTTTTCTATACAGCTTAGATGAGTCCTTTTTTATTTGCTTTTGTAAAATATTTGATAGAATAAAGATTTTATATTACAAAATTACTTAGAATTTCTCTTAGTTAATAAAATAAATTAAATAAATCCGTTTTTAAGAGTAGGATGTTAGACTACGATCAGATAACTGGTTAAGGAAAGTGTAATTTCTTTGGAGAAAGTTCACAAAGAGTTGTTCTGACTGCCTGAAAGATAAATGAAAAAATTTGCCAAGACAATCAGAAAAGTAGGAAAATTGCTCTCATGAGGCTTAGCCTCTTTAGAAACAGGAGATGTTAACCCTGGATTGGGAATCTTTTCTTTTCTTTCTTTAAAGAGGCTAATTACTAGATATCGCGACTTCTGGTTGCTTGCGAAAACCAACGATAGTCATTTGATTCATCGCCATTTGCTTTCAAATAATGATATCAACATTTGGTTTATATCTTATTTTAATCGAGAAAAGAAAGAATAACGTAAAATAAATGGATATAAATTAACGCAATTACTTTTTAAGACAAGAGTGTAAATCAAAATGCTGTGAACAAGCAAGAAATGAACTTTCTTATTTAAAATGTTCGATGAATAAGTAACTCCAATTAAGATTAATAAAGAAAGACAAGCTCTGAATTAATAACTACAAAGGTTTATGATTAGTTATATAATTAATTGATGCAGGAAAGTCTTTAAAAGTCTGCTTTTATTTTGTGCATATTCGTCAAATAACAAAAATTTCGTAATTGTAAAGTTAATATATTTTTTTAATCCACTTAAAAAAACATATTGTGCAATTTTAATTAGACGCCACATAAATAAATAACAATCTAAAAATTATTAAATTTGCTTTTAAATCTTTTTACTGTTTAAAAGTAAACATCACTTGATGCATTTACAAAAAACACTAAAAATAACTATTTGAAACTATGTAAAAAGAAATGTTTAGAAATTTTGATATGCATAGAATTTATCATGATTTATCTATTTTTTTCATTTTTTTTATTTTTATTTATTTATTTATTGTATTTAAGTTATTCACTGCTCTTTCAGATCTTTTTCAGATATTTGAAATTATTCATTCACACACATTTCTTGAGAAGAAAATTAACTTTAATTTTGTTTTGTAAACAACCCCTTGGGGAGCATAAGAAAAAGAAACTTATAAAAAGAATTCATAAATGATACATTTGATAACAAAATATATCAAAAACGCAAAAAAATCATTGTAAATCCGAAAAAAAATGTTACGAAAATAGTAATGTAAATGCTTCTAAATCGGAAACAAAAATCCGAAAATAAACTTAAAAATTACGAAAAGGAACTTTGAGAACTCGCGAGTTTTTTTCAAAATCACCAGAATTCGATAACTGACAATAAGCTGATTTTACTCTTAACTGTTACGAAAACCATTTAGTGTACAGCTGACATTTTAAAAATATCTAAATCATATTTCAAAGAGTCTTTTCCCTCTTAACTCATATTTTCATTTTCCACATGCAATGATTATAGGAGAGGTGAAATTGAGTAATATAAAAGGGTATTTTTTATTTATATATAAACTATGAGGAATTACTATTCATTTTCAAATTTATTCTTACTAAGATTGCCTTATTAAAGAAATAAAATGATGAAAATGTTATTAACTTACTCGATTACATCTATTTTTAAACTTTCAAAATTCATCAGTTGTACACTTACCTAAGAAGAAAAAGGAAAATTATCAACATTAATTGAACAATCAGAAGATAAAAAGAAATAGAATAGACTACAATTTTTCAACAAACACATATTTTCCACCCATTTCACAAAAATATTCTTTCAGGTCTGCTGCTTTTAGATATCTTGGATTATGAAAAAATGTTTTAGAAAAACAGTTTTTTTCTACTAGAGCCTTTTTTATTATTTATCCTTAGGGAGTTAAAGAACGAAGCTTCAAATGAAGAATTAACAAATAAGGTTTTTGACAGAAAAATATTTCAGCATATAAACTAAGAATTTGCATTAAAAACTAATTGTAGAAACCTTTAAAATATCATTGGAAATCTGATACATAAAAGTATTAAAAAAAGAATTTGGTTTATAATTATATAGAAAAGAAAAAATACAAACATAAAAAAATTAAGAAAGCGAAATTGAAGTTTTCAGATTTCCGTTTTTTCCCCAAGAATCGTTGCAAACTTAGATATTTTAATTTGAGGAGGTTTTCATTTACGCAGAAATTGTGAAATTTTTGCTACACTCATTTGCAATCAATGCTCTTAAACTGCTCAGATAAACAGCTAAAATGACATTTCATTTATGTTTTTCCTTCTGTAATAACATGTTTTACCGTTCTGTAATATCAAAATTATTTAACACTCTATAGTTGTGGGATTCATTTTAAGCCCGATTTTAATTTCCTTTAGTACTAGTGATAAGATAGTTTTAAAATAACAAAAACTTTAAAGGATCCGTTACTTTCCCCTTTCTAGCATGCTTTCGAACGCATCAATTTTCTATTCTTCTAGGATTAAATCTGGATATTAAAAATAATAAGTCACTTTCGATCACAGACTTTCGAAAGCAAGTTCAAGAATCTAGTTGAACAAAGATTTTTCCCTATGAAATCCTTGAATAAATTGTAATCTGTCTACCTGTAAAATATTTTCAATACTGAGCTTGACTACGAAGTGAATTTCGCACTGTATCACTCAGATTCATATATGATATAACATGCAACAGTAATTATACAATAATACCACTGAAATCAAAATGCAAGTTTTTTAAAAATTTGCTTTGCGTTTTTATATTTTTTGCAGCATGTCCGTTTGTGGTCAATTATATATTAACAGAAAGCAAATCTTATCAAATTCAATATTTAAAATCTTTGTTTTTAGTTCCACCTTCTTCTGTTCCTTTCAAAATCGAAAACGTTACAATTAGAATTGATTTTATTAATTTAACGTCTCGATTTGAAGTTACTTGGAGATTACTGAGGACAATTCCAAACTTCTGCTTAATGAAAACATCTAACACTGTAACCTCCAAAGTCCACACCATACCAACATGAGGACTTCTGTAGATCATAGTTTAATATTCAACGTAGGTGTTAGCAAACATGACACTCGAGCGATGTTAAGACTCTGTAACCAAATTACCACAGACGCGATAATTATCAATAGCAAATCAAAGTATCCTGAACATCTCTCAAACTTTTTGCAATCAAAAAATTTATAATTCCAAGTAATGGTCCAAAAGTAACGTGTGAATCCTTTTGTACGATAATACCCAAAATAATATTTATTGATAAAAACTTATCTTTCTTTTAACCATGCCTATTCTGGAAGGAATTGCATCGTACACACAGAATTCCGTAAATTCTTAGATAAAGGAAGAAGTACGCAATAAATCATATCTGTGATCTTAGGTGGACATATTCCAGAAGAATCATGTCACTGACCTCCAACAGAAGAAACATTCGTAATCGTGGTTTTATTCCTCAACTTGCTGTAACGGTGAGCTTCGAAGATCGGTTGGCTGAACTTGCGATTCCTCACGTCAAGAGAATGGTGTTTTAGTTGTCATCATCTGGGGGTGAACAATCAGTAATGTGCGTCGCATGTGGAAGGATTCGCCTGCCATCCTCCGTTAAGCCCATCAGAAAAGTTTATCAAATCTTTTCTACCAAACATGTTATCGAAAGACGCAGGTTAATGAATCGATAAAGGAAATAATGCTACGCATATTACCGTAAATAACTCGTAATTGTAAGATTGTTTGTCATTTCGTTTTATTTCCTTATTCTAGGATTTGAGTTGTTTTGTTGAATAGGTTTTGTTACATTTGTTACCGAAACAAGTATTGAAAGCTGTCCCTTACATTTTTATTTGTTTTTTTATCCATCTTATTTATTGGATGGGTTTCCACAATAAAATTAATTAAAATTAGTTGTCATATTCTCAACTATTTTTAAATTACGTCAGTCGATTTAACACCTAATATATTCATAAATTACCTTTCAATGAATTACTTCATCGGCGAAAGAAAGGTACTTGAGAATATACTGTCAGTCACTTTTAATAATAAAAGAAATAAAAAAAACATCAATTTAATCAGTTTTTCTGATTGCTTAAAAATAGATTTCAGTTACGTTCTATGTTATAGCTACACGATGGCTATTACGAATGACCTTCGATATTTTGAACTATTGCCATACTTTATGATATTCTTGTCCATTTTTGGGAATTAAGCCTTTTGGTACACAAAGTGGAGAAGATAGTAGTCATTTGTAATGCGTATTTTACACATGGTCTCGATAACTTCCAAGAATACACAGTTGTAAATTAGATATATTTACTGACGCCCAGATTCATTTCGTAATTTTTTAATAGAAAGTAATTACAGTGCGTTAAGACTTGAACTTACGATAATTTTTTCATCCGCGTCAATCGACTGGTAGCACCCTCCTTAAATAATGAGACCACTTTTTATAAAAAAATATAGTATTTCTTAAAATTAAAATATTTTCTTAAGAAAACGCCTATTTATTTAGTTTACAGCAAACCCAAGTTATGATGAATCTCGTGGAACTGCGAAATCCAGAAAATAATATGCATGACATACAATCCATTGTTTTTGAAACGAATAAACGCTAAAATCAATTATAACTACTTGAGCTAATAACTTTCATAATTCGAAATTATTTGTCTGAATATCTAAATATACTTTTCCTTCCCGTTTCATTACATTAAGAGATGGAAATAAAACAGAAGAATCTATCCAAAAATAAGTGTAGCAGCAGAAATGGAACCTTCTTATCCATCTTTTTTAAGATCAGTAGAAAAGTCTCTTCAAAAGGCATTGTGAAGAGTAAACTAGAAGGGAAATGGCAGCCACCGGCCGAACAGGAATGCAACTCTCTGAGCGATAATGTTCGGATACTTTCTCTGTATATGACTTTTATTCGAGGTAATCTTTTCGTCGAAGAATTTCATGATGTTAGGATTTCAGATAATGAAGTCTTGATTAAGAAATAATCCAAGTCTAGGTTCCTAGAAAGAAAAACTTTCAATTCCAGTATCTTTCAGGAAAGCAAACGGAAAAAGTAGAGTTCTCATCGTCTGAACTAATACCCAAGAAAAGGATTCGTTACATACTTGAGCTTATAGTTCTTAAAGCTTGTTATAACCGCGTAACGCGCATTAAAACATTGAAAGTAAAAATAATCACCGTCTCGAAAAAGTTATGATAAGTTTCTTGAAATAGTTCCAATGAAAAATATACTTAATGGAGATAATTCGAAACATTTCTTTCAGTGAAATTTTTAGTGTATATTTTGACTTAACCTAAAATAACAAATATGATGTATGAAATATTGCAGGTATAGATTACTTCATACACGGTGCATTTCACAAGTAATTTATATAAAATAACATAAGAAAAGTTTCAGATTCAATTATATACGATTTTAGGAAGTAGAATTCCCCACTGTATGAATGTAATAAATCCTTTTTCAATCACAGATTTCAAATTACAACTACTGTAACTAACTTTCACTGGTTTATTCGGTCATAAAGTTTGAGTCCTCTTCAAAATGCTGAATCAGCTGTTCACTTTCTATTATTTTGGTTTGGTTTGATTTTGGTTTAATGGCACAATGGCCAATTTGGCCATACTGCGCCTAACGTTCGTTGTTTTCAAATCACATAAAATTTTTATAAACATTGTAACTGTTAAAACTAAACACTTTCTATTGCATTCCAGATTGATGAAGTTATAAAAAGTGCCGCCACTAATTTCACGCACTGTTATCTATAGTTTTGGCATTCATGGGCAGATAGCGCGGCTTAACGCCCAACATTCTAAATTGGTCATATACTGAAATCAGCTAAATATTCATCTAATGTTTAAACTAGTATCTTATATTTTCTGTAAAAATAACTCCAAATCTACAATTAATCATTTTATCAGAACGACTGCGCTCTCTTAGAAGAAATATCCACGCCAATTTAGACAACGCATGTAAACCTTTTTCAGCAACAAGAAAGTCTCCAATGTTTTAAATTCTCATTATTTAGAAGTATATCGAACAATTGCTTAATATACTGATAACACTGTATAAATATTTTTCTGTTATACATATTTATGCATGTAAACATCTTTCTTCTAAACATCATCGATCTAAAAACAGTTTTTTGTAACTTGATTAAAATATCGACAAAGAATTAATCATTACTTAAAAATATTTCCGAATCTTCTGTTATAAAAGATTATACGAATAACATTTACGACTACACATGCCTAAAAAAAATTTTTAGTTTCCCCCTGAAAGCTTAGAGAGCGATTTAGAGTAGAAATAAGTCTCCCTTAAACTCTTTTCATAATTTCCATAATACAATAAAAAAAGGAGTTAGGGTGAGCTCCTTTTTTCAGATATACGCATTAATGTAAAATCCATATGTATCTTGGCTCATTCTAAAAGTCTTCACCCCCTGAAATTAAGTTTAAAAAATATATCACCTGTTTTTCAACATCTTTCTTGAAATATCGTATTTTTATCCTTTTGTAGTCTTACCAACATTTTTTTTCTTTTGCTACACAAAACCAAAAATGAAATATTTCGAAATATAATATCGACTATGGGCAAGAGAAAGCTTAATATCACCGAACAAGAGATTCACAGAAACCGGGAACTTGGAACTTCCTTTTGAACAATGATGTTTATGTGCATTAATAATGAATATTCACTTTGCGCTGTGCGATCATTACGAAACGATTTTGTGGCTCGATGTCCGATCACGTGGTCAGTAAATGATTTTCATGGATACTAACCTCTTAGGTTGAGAGCAAAGGCTGGTAACAGAGAAATGATTGAAAGATTATGCATATCAAGCATATATTATACGATTGCTATTATTATTGAATTACTCCGCAGCCATCCATTTCATTAAATGCAAATCATTATCTGCAACTGCTCTCAGCCAACAAACGTTTTGATAAATAGGTATTTGTGTTTGAATAATTACGGGTGTTTTTAAAGACGTTGAAACTATAGTTAAAGTGAAACCTTCAGAATAGCAAAACTCCTTATCATTAATTATTCGTAATACAGACGTTGTAGCTAATTGAATAGACTTTTTTCTATTCATCTTTAACAGCTAGCTTGTTTAGCTTTCATGTCAGCATTAATACTTATTTTTCAATCCCGTCGAGGAATTTTGTTTTGATAGGACTTATTCATTTTCGTTTCTTTTCTGGAGGCCGCAATTTTATATTTGAACTTCATCCATTTATTTTCGAATATAATTGAATTTTATTTTCTTTGACTCCGCAACGATCGCAGTTTATTTTAGAAGCAACAAAGCCGTTGAGATTGTTTTTATTTAATACGTCTAATATCGTTAAGTTGCATTTTCATTTTCGTCTATAGCTGAAAAGCTTTTTTTGCACAGACCAGATAGAATTATTGCTACTGACTTTCTTTGTGTTTAGTAGCATTCTTATATTCAATTGAATGCCGTTGGATAACTAAATTGAAATGTTTTGAACAAGAGCCGTCGGCATTTCTTTAATTTCACAAGAGTTATTAAAAAAAGTAGAATAAAAATATAAAAGATAGAAAAACAATATTCGAGTTACATATCTGAGTGTGTAAATCAATTTGAATTCGGTTAAATCAATTTTGAAAACAAAATTAACATTAAAAAATAAATTAAAAAATCTCTACTTTAAAACGTACGTACAGCTACACTACTGTTGCCATGGTTTCAAATACAAGTGTTTAATCGACTCAATATGTTCATGTGAACCATGACAATTTTTCATGTGATTTCATGTGACATGATGATTTTTCAACCCATTGTTCACTTCATAGAAAGAAAATCACATGTCCTCACAGCATAGTATGAAACAACACACGGCTAGACCTTGCATAGTTAGGTTTGTTATGTGCTAGTGGCGTCGCGTGAACTAACTCCATTCCGAGTAACCACACTTTGGAGCAATTTAAGCTTACTTTCACGAAACTAAGTTTACAATACAAATTTACTTCAAAGCTAAGGGATGTACATTTACAGATATCTATATATTTAAAATAATGTGGAAAAAACCTTTACCGAGTCCACCAGCCTCAACCACTCGACCGATTTCGACATTTTTTTTTTCATATGAAAGCCCACGATGTCTAGATATGTCATCAAGGGTCGCCTGCTCACACCACCCCCCCATTTTCGAACGAAATAGAAAAAAACATTTTCCCACTGTACATCGTCTATGGGGTGGAAACCTTGTAGAAATCACCCAGCCCCAACCAACTGCCCGATTTCGACAATTTTTATTTTATATGAAAGCTTATGACGTAAACATATAGAGAATGTATGGTGGAGAAAAGTTTTTTCGATTTCGTTCGAAAATGAGAGATGATGGGGAGCAGGCAACCCTCCATTGCAAATTTGGACATCATAAGCTTCCATATGAAATAAAAATTGTCGAAATCGGTCAGGGGGTTGGAGCTGGGGGATTTCTACAAGGTTTACCGATATGGTAAAACCTTCAGACAGTTCGCCAGCCCCTAACCACTCGACGGATTCCCATAATTTTTATTTAATATCAACGCTTATGACGTCTAGATATGTCATCAAAAGTCGCCTGCCCCCCAACCCCACACTCGAACGAAATCGAAAACTTCATACAAAATATTACTTCATATGAAATAAAAATTGTCGAAATCGGTCTGGTGGTTGGGGCTGGGGGATTTCTAGAAGGTTTACCCATAGACAATGTACAGAGGAGAAGTGTTTTTTCGATTTCGTTCGAAAATGGAGGGTGGTTTGGGCAGGTGACCATTCATTTCAAATCTAGATGTCATAAGCTTTCATATAAAATAAAAATTATCGAAATCCGTCGGGTGGTTGTTGCTGGCGAACTGTCTAAAAGGTTTTCCCCATAAAGAATGTACAGTGGAAAAGTATTTTTTTTTTTTTTTTTGATTTCGTTCGAGTATGGAGTTGAGGAGCAGGCGACCTTTGATGACATATCTAGACGTCATAAGCTTTGATATTAAATAAAAATTATCGAAATCCGTAGAGTGATTAGGTGGATGGCGCTGGTTGATTTCTACAAGGTTTACCCATAGACAATGTATAGTGGATAAGTGTTTTTTAAATTTCGTTCGAAAATGAAGAGTGATATGATGCAGGAGACTATTGATAACATATCTAGACGTCATAACCTTTCATATAAAATAACAATTATCCTCGTTGGGGCTGGCAAACTGTCTGAAGGTTTTACCGTATTATTTTAAATATATAGATCTCAATAGTTCCATCATAATGTCTCGTCAAAAATATTGTAAAATACCTATTGTAGCTGATGGAAACTGTTTATTTATGACGATATCAATCCTTATTTATAGATCTGAAGATTTCATGCCGAAATTCGAGAAAAATTTGTACAAAACATTACAACTAGATGAGGTTTTTGAGAGATTTTACAATTTTAAAGCAATCTGTTGTCTACAAAGAATATGTGAAATTTACTATTGTTTTATGGTCTGTTCCACTGAATTGAAAAAAGTAGTGGCTGAGAGCCTCGATGCAGCGAGATAGCAGGGACAGTTCTGAGTAAACCGGCGCGGAGGGCGGCGAGAGCTGCTAGTATATTCTTAACCCTAAAATAGAACATAGGGACATCGTGACACTACCATCCAATCCAACTGAGCCGCTGCAAGGACAGGAAAAACCTTCTCATCCTTCAAAGACTGAGCCAGTTGAAGATCGGGCGTCATCTACGTAGGTTCTACTGTCTCCAATTCAGCAAGTTTCTTTTCAAACCCTATGAGTCGAACTGACTGAACATACGGTTCAAATTGAACCAAAAGCAAAAGATCAGCTTCCCAAGCGTCGTCAACCAAATTTATCGTTAAAAAAGGGTTGAAACAATAAAGAGCCGAAACGGAAATTTCAACACACTTTTGGCAACTATTTCACTAACGTTCCGTTCAAATTCAGACTGCAAATGAACTATTCATTTATATATTTTTTGAAAGTAAAAATTTAGACAAAAAAGTATTTTAATAAATAAAAATTGTTTTTGCTTAATATCAGTGCTCATAAAATACGCCAGCATTTTCGAAATGGACTAAAAGCAAGACTGAGATTGATTCCATGTTTCCATTTAAGGGTCAGATTACTGAGGTTTCAATTCTAGAGTTAATTAGCTAGTGTCTGCAACAGTGTTTTGAAAAATTACTTGCACATTCTTCTACGAATTCGAAACAAACAGCCTACATTAAATTCCTCTGACAGACGAATTTTAAATGAAAAAAGTGCTCTATAATCTTTCTGGGCAGGCAAATAAACTGTTTTAACGAGCGATTCTTGACTTAGTTAACAAACAATGAAACATTCCCCCGTAATTATATACTCGGAGAAAGATTTTTTAAATCGCTCTCTATCATTTAAAAGCAGATACTTTAACAGAAACTTTCTCAGGACACCGGAGTTTCGTGATAGCTGAAGCATTTAAGTAGCTATTAATGGATGTGACTGATCTACGGACTAGTAGAAATGAAACAAAGTGACCTGTATGGTTAGGTTCATGACGTGTGAAGAAAGATAAAAGCAATTTTCTCTAAGAAATCTCGGTCATTGTGCTCCTATAATTGACTAAATGTTTCTTTCTAAGCTTTAACAAACCCAAAGACAATTTTAATTTCCCTTCAGAATGCTATTAATCGATTCTAGAAAAACATTTATTTCGTTTGAATAACTATGCTATTTCAAGAAAAAGATTAAATATTTTATATGAGCATGTATGTGAGAGTGATGAATGCTTACTGGTTGAGGCAATGAAAAATGTTTGCTCTATGTGAGCGAAGTGAGCAAGTTGTTCAGTGTCTAATTGTGAAACAATGCACACATTAATAATTTGCAATATAATAAAATCATGTTGCAGCGGCAAATATATTTAGAAAAGAGGTAAGCAATTTATAATCATTGTCAAATGTTTCATAACAATCGAAATTAGCTGAATATTTGAAAAGTAAAAGGCTGTTTTGTGTTTGTTCTGTGTGAACTAAATTATCAATCAGGGTTTCATTGTGTAGAAATGAATAATTATTGTATTTGATAACTCTTAACATAAACACCATGCTGAAGCCGTAAGTATTTAGAGAAAAAGAAAAAAATATATTATCAAACATTTTATAACATTCGAAATTAACGGAATATTTGAAAATAAAAAGGCAATATTGAAAACAAATTTTGACTCTCGTTGCTCGCTTGAGCAAATCGATTTTTTAAAGGGAATTAAAACATGTAATAATAGTTAATTCTATTTCTGACCAAAGTAAATCGAATTCTTTCACGAGGGAATTAAAACATCTAATACTAGTTCAAATACAATACTTAATTATAATGTAATGCAAGTTGATCAATAAAACAAAAACATTTTATATGAACATGCGATGAGTCTCTGCTTAGTAAGATTATAAAGTACCTTATTGAAAAGAGGTACTGAACTATGTGTGCTTTAAAGATAATATATTTAAGAAAAGTGGAACATTTTATAATCGTAGTTTAAGATGTTATAGCGCTCGAAGTTCAGGGAATATTTTAAAATTGCCACGGAATATACAGACAAATTGTGATACGCATTGGCTGTATGACATGTAGCAGAACCCTCGTTTGAATAATTGAGAAAATTTATGAAGAAATAGAAGCATGAGATAATAATTAAAATCTCCTTTTAAAACATTTTATAACTCGAACCTGATTATAAACTTATTCAAAACATTTTATAAATTATTTTTTAATGTATCCACAAATTACTAATTTCGATAGTAACTTTGAAAAAAATTGCTTTTCTTTCTTTGTTTCATTCTACAAACAAGGAACAGAGTGTGAAAAATTGCTTTTCGTTCTCTGTTTCATTCTACAAACAAGGAACAGAGTGTGAAAAAAAATTGCTTTTCGTTCTCTGTTTCATTCTACAAACAAGGAACAGAATGTGAAAAAATTGCTCTTTTCGTTCTCTGTTTCATTCTAAAAACAAGGAACTGAGTGTTTAATGGTTGCTTAAATGCTTACGATCTGCAAAAAAGAAGAAAAAACACATATTTCTATTTAAAAGTTTCCTCTATTTTTACAATTACATCGATTCATTTAAAAACATCTGCGGTACATAGCTGAACAAATAGGAAACACTATCTTGCACGTGTAAAACCATTTATAGCTTTAAGAGAGATTCGAAAAGATTGCAATTAAATATTTTAAAGCGAAGGAAAATAGAATCCAAAC
The DNA here is from genome assembly GCA_013235015.1 of Araneus ventricosus. Taxonomy (NCBI): domain Eukaryota; kingdom Metazoa; phylum Arthropoda; class Arachnida; order Araneae; family Araneidae; genus Araneus; species Araneus ventricosus. Next base: position 195,985 of record BGPR01000474.1, read on the forward strand.
AATTTTAGTAATAAAATTCATTTTTCTTTATATAAAATTTATTTTGCTAAGAATCCAATTTGTCAACATGCAACAGATTCATATTATCCATTAAAAATCCTGACATGTATATGTTTCTTAATTTCAAACAGTTTCATAATTAAATTATCTACTTTAAATAAAAAATATAATAAAATCTAGAATTCTCTAAATATTTTATTCGAGACATTTAGAAAGAAAACACGACCTTATACCCAAAGTAATAAATTTCATTTCAAGTATTCAAATTAATGAGGAATATTTGAAACGAAACATGATAAAATAATTCGATAATAAAACTGTTTATTTACTTCGTATTTATTTCGTTGACAATTTCTAAGGGAATAAGTAAAAAGGCACTTCTGTTTACTTATTTAATATGTTTACAATAAATAAGTGTACAAAGTCGAATTGAGAAGTCGAAACTTTATTATTTCTTTTAAATCTTTTCGAAATATATTCTTGCCGTTGCAAATTTAAATGCACAGATTGTTATCAAATTCTTTTTGAAAGTATTTGTATACAACGCATACACATTTCAAAAGCTTTTGATGCATACATCGCATCTAATGCTAATATTTTGCAAAACATACTTTTGAATCGATTCTTTTGTCAAACAATAAAAGATTTGAGAATCTGTTTTCACAGAGGACGTTAAGAATGTGTATAAGATGCATTTGGTTAGTGCTCTAAAGACATTTTTAATGGGGACATTTCTATTTGAATACATTCCTTAGGAAATATTGTTAGCACAAGAAATATGTAACTATATATTTGTTTGAAAAGAAGATGAAATTTTCGTTTATATTTAAAATCTCTTATGACTTGAGCAATTTAGCATTTTCACAGAAACATCCTTTGGTTTGATTTTCAACATGTTTTAGATAACTAACGAATACATGACGATTCAAGAAGCTAGCTGAATGCTAAGATAATTCCGGATACTAACTAGTTGCTTCATCTACATATAGTTCTCGTATATAATGTTTTTAGTTATTGAATATTAAAGATGTAAATATCTTTTAATACATTTCATGTCTTCCTATTCCTCTTTCTAATGAGCAAAAACTTTTTCTAGCGAAATTAAACCTCCGAGTGCTTATAACTGGATTTTCGTAACATCCCAAATATAACAAAATTTACTCAATTCGAAATTTTCTCAAATATTCCTTTTTTTCCTTTCATAAGAGAAAATTTCATTTTTTTCACTATTTAACCTTAGATAAAGTTTTGTCTGCAATATTTAATTTTGAATAGGATTTTAACAAACAGCTGCCACTCATTTTGCAAACCATATACACCCTAATCTTTTAAAAAAGCCTCTCAGGTGTATAGTCATCTCATTTTCCAGATACAGTGGTGATGGATTTCGGGGAATGACCAAAGAATGTATTGGTCACGGTATCTACATTGATTCCAAAGAACTTGCGTCTCCTCATCATAATCACATTTAATTCATATATGATCTTTAAAATTTATACGTTTAAGATGAGAAAAAAGTATTTAATTTATTGGAATGAAATATTGTTCCCTATGCTTTAGAACTTTTGCAAGAAAATTAATGAATGAAAACCACACTGGCGAGGATGGGCCTGTAAATTTCGGTAGACAAGTTTTTCCGAAGAGAAATCAACCGATAAACAAGGTGCAATCAAACATTTGAAAGGAAGACCAGTGCCTGGATGCCAAATCGTGTTTGAGTTGTAATTAAAGGTGGTTTTTATAAGAAATTGTCAATAATTTGCGAATTCTCTTGAATAATCGCAACAAAGTACGTTTTAAGTTAAATGAAACCAATTTGTGAAACTTTAATTGCTGAGATTTGCAAAGAAGCTGCTTAGTCAATGCCTCTTCTTTTATGAGATGTCAAAGATTTTATCCAAAAATACGCGAGGCCATTTTTTAAGAGCTTAGAATGGCCAGACCGTACGCTGAAAGGTCTCGAAGAAGCTCATTATGAATCTGAGGATATTTGTCAAATACTCTGGGCGAGAAATTTTTTTAATGTGTGTCCAAAACTGATTTTATTTTTAAATCTTTATCCAGGCCTTTAAGTCTGGAAAACCCCAGGAGACTGATAATTCTCATACGTTGTTGATGCTGGAATATTTGTAGTTTTATTATTCTCTTTAAGGTATTATGATGGACTTTATTCTGAGTATAAGTAAATGGAAATTTCATGAAAAAAAATTCTTTTCAAACGGTTATTTGAACACAGTGAAAACGATTGTACCTCACGTCGATGTTTCAACAATATGTTTAATTAAGGCAAATTTAGAAAATCCGTTATACGTTCTCTTTATATAATCACATGCATAAATGAATTTAAACGAATGCAATTTGCTTTAACAGTTTTCGATGTTCTGTCATAAGTTATTGTCTTTTACAGTTATGTTATATGTTTAGTACGAATATTACTATTCAACATCAAAAGCTCTTGTTGGAAAATATGTTTTAAGCAAGCCATTCAAAGATATAGCATAAATAGCTATTATAATGCCAGCAAAACAGAAACAATGAAACATGCAGAGACATGCTTGCTTTGGCGAACACTTATCATACTTGGCAGAACATGCCCCTTAATAAACTCCCGTAAAACATTCATTAGAAATACCCCTGAAAGTTTAGATGTTGAGTCCGTGTAAGCAAAACATCTAATAAAAAGATTGTGTGATCAACCATGTTCAAAGTGTTACGAAAATAAAAATGCGGAGTACATAGCGAGGCGTCGCACCTCTAACTGTAAGCAGATGCTCCTGACAGCTTTAGCAAACCCTCCAAAATCCTGATTTTTTAAAGAAAACGTTTAGTAATATATTTCTCCAGTAGAGGCGAGAGTGTCTGAATAATTCTTCCTCAACACAGGAAGAATTCCTGTCGAGAAAGAATTCTGCCAGCTGCATCAAACGAAACAATCTGGAATCGCATATAAAACACTCTTTTGCTATGCGTAACTAGTTCCTCTCACTCCCGACGCAATTTACCATAAAAAGGAACTGCATAAGGAGCGTATTCACATTTATTTTGATTCAAGTTCGATATCATAAACTTAAATGGCATTTTTGATCTTGAGAACGTCTCTTTTATATCGTAAAGCGGGTAGTTTGCGACCAATTTCGCTACGTGATCTAAGCCTCTTAGCGGTTTAAAGCGCACCATAAAAAACTTAGACGAAAAATAGAACGACGATTATTTTTACGGTCAACTACAGATGTTTAATCGGATGGTATGGCCTTCGGATTTCCGATGCAACAGTCTGTTAAAAATCAGTAGAAATTTTATTAGATGAAAGGTTATGTCTTCGCCTCTATTTTTTACGCTTTGAAATTTAGTTGTAACCTTCCTTTCAATAACTTCACAGAAGAATGAAAAGGTTATTGATGATTCTTGGGTATTTCAAAAAAGACCTGCAACCAAAAACCTTTAGCGTCTCGTAAGACGTTTACCGTACTGATCAATACATGTTCTTTCTTCTTATATAAAGCTGGTAACATGCCATTGAAATAGTTTTATCAAATGTAGAAAGATATTTAAATTGAAAGAAATCTTTCTGATTTTATTAGAAATTCATCAAAAACACGTAAAACGTGCTGTGTGCAACTTCTACAATTTCCAAATAGTTCTCTAAATACATTTTTTTCTATTTTTAGTACTAAAAATGTTTTTTCTGCCCTTTAAATAGCTGTAAATTTTCCTTTAACAAAATTTAAAAAATGAATCTCTGTTATACCAACACTAAAATACTTATCAATATAAGTTTAGCCGAATTTAAATAGTTTCTTAGATTCTTCATTATTTTATTATAAGAAACATTAAATATTCGTAGTGTTAACCAGTTACGATGTCATGAGATTTTTAAAAATTCGTAAATGAAGAATATTAAAAACATTAAGTTTGTCAACAGACAATATTAAACAGTATAAACAGAGAGAAAACGAACTGAATTAACTACCTTTTCCATCATGGGTAACACTGATTAGATATGATATTCATACATCAAATAAAGAAGGGGTCTCGACACAAACAAGCATTTTATGAATGTAGAGCGATATGATAAAGATATACGGGTTTTGTGATTTTAAGATGAATTTCAAAATGGCAAGATGTGCTAAATTATATTTACACCATGTTTTTGAAAGAGTTAATTATTAACAATTTTTTACTGCTCCTTTATCCTTGATTGATTCTACGCTTTCAGTTCCTTTTACCCTGTTGTCGAAAGTAAAATAACTAGGCGATAACAGGTAAAGACAATAAAGTTAAATTAATCCTAACCAATTAACACCCTTCTAACATAAACTCAAAGATAAAATTCAAGTTCAAAATCATAGAAAAACTTCCTTTCATCTGTTCTAAATATGATTCGTACTTTAAGACACGTAGCAGTCTTTTTTAAACCAATTTTGAACTTTGGACTTCAAATTTACATAAATTTGTACTATAAGCGTGGAGCATAAAGAAAAGATGATATGAGCTTCCTGACCTGAGTCAGATATCATCACTTTTGCGGTTGTTAATAGAGTAGAGATTTGACTTATGTGTCGGCTTTGTCGCCTGATACCAGTTAAAAACTATGAAATCCTCCTTTTAGCTAAGTTATTCTAACTATGATAATTCTAATCTCCCTGCCTTTGTTGAATTCAATAAAAAATTCACTCCCTTACATTAAATTAAAAGCGCATAGAATGACCTTCAACATTATCTTATATAAATTGCATTAAATATATATAAAATGTTTAAAACTAATCCGACAATTCCTGATTCAATACCCGTTTGAAGCACCTATATTAATAAAATGGGAGAGTTTTTAAGTAAATAACGTTTTAACTCATCACAAACACTACAACTGTTTTTAAGCAATCAAAAATAGCAGTCTTTCTATTCTATTTTCAACACATATTTACCTACACAAGAAAAATTTACTGCGAAATTTCAAGAATCAAACTTGCATAAAATGCGTTTCATCTATATCTTAGGAAACTACTCATCCTCTAAGTAAGCATCACTTTCTAATGGTGAACTTAAACTGTCGTCAAAGGTAGATTTACATAATGCATATACTACTCATCATTTCTTGGTCATTCTAGTCCAAATATAACATCATAAATCAGAACTTTACAGGTGGAAAGGTGAATTTCGAATTCCTATACCATATAGCTTCACAAACACGATGAGTGTCAGGCTTTGAAATAAACCAATGCACGATAAACTAGGTCATCATCCGTCATGCAAAATCGATGTGAACAGCGTTAATCAAAGCTTGTATTAAACATATAACTAAGGTTTCACAATTTATGGGCAGAAACATTGGAAGTTAGCGTCTAAAGTGAGAGTTACTAGATTAACCCAATACCCATTTAGTTAATGATGAAACTTTAACAATAGCCTTAGTACTTTGAAGAGCTAAAGAATATGCTTTTTCATATGCATTTTTATCTTTATGAAAATATTATTCAAAATTATGAGGTGAAACATGTCCAGGTCCATAAATAAAGCTTTCTAAGAAATAAATTTCGCAAATTTTCGATTTGCTTTTATAATTTAAAATATTTTATGAAAATACTTAATGAAACATTACGAATGGAATTAATACTTATAAAGCACTGATATTTTTATATCTGTAAACGGTAGAGATATCGTGTTTTTATTATGTTACACAATTATTATTAGTAGTAGTTGGTAACTTGGTCAATAGACATAGTGTGAAAATCTTTTACTATGAACGAATTGTTGTCTTAAATCTTAGATTGTTGGAAGTATTGTAACTTGAGAGACAACAAAGCAAACACAGCAATATATAATAAAATACATTTAACACTACATAACTGAATCTTGCAACACAGTTTCTGCAAAAGACTATCCGTAATTCTTGGAATTAATATAACAATTCAGATTAATGCAACAATTCCTCTAATTCTGTGTCTTTAAGTGAAATATATTGTTTAATAAATTAGTCCACATTTCATGTCAGTTGATTTAGTTGACTGAGAAAAATCCAAATATCCAACAAAAACAAAAGACTGAGATAATGCAATTCCATACGACTCCAATGACTGAAGAATAAAATACTTATAACATTTCACGTAACTCGATCTTGCAATGGAGTTTCACCCCAAAACCATCATGGATTCTTGACATTATTATAACAATTCAAGTTAATATAACAAATTCCTTTATTCTATGTTTTAAGTGAAATATGGCTGTTAATAAAGCGGCCCAAAATTATTGTCCGTGGATCTAGTTGACTGGGAAATAACCCAAATACTCTCCCTTGGAACAAAAAAAGGAGTGAGATAATGCAAATGCATACAACTCTAATGGCAGAAGAAGTGTAGTACTACCCAAGTTCCTCATCCATCACCACCACCTGACACGCCTGCTCAGTTCCCCGGCTTTTAAAATAAATTGTCTCTCCCTGCCAGCATTCCAGCAGCAACATTTTATGATAAAAATACTTTCTCATCCATAAAAACATCGCTGACTATTTCTCAGTGATATTAAGAGTTAGCCTCATAACCAAAGCTGTCAAGGAAGCTTGTGTCCTGTATCACTCCAGACAATATATTGGAAAGAAGGGAACAGAGAGTGCCCCGATATTGGTTTAATTTTCTTGTCAAAAGTTCACTACAGAGTCACTCTCGAGCAACCTCTTTGGTCTTTCAAAGACGACTCAATTTTGTCAGTAAAGCTTCGTAAATAGGGTGGAAATGGTTCCCTTTATTGGGTTGAAAAGTATTGTGCTTAACTTGGTATCAAGCATGGGAAAAGTTAATTTATTTTATTAGCCAAGTGTCTTTAAGTTGGTGGATCTGCATCGTTGGGTGAGAAAGTGCTGTGTTTATATTTGTTGGCCAGCTTACGTTACAAATATGGTTTCTTTGTTATCAGTGGCAATTCAAGTTGAATGCACGGTGTATCACAACACCAAGTTAATAGTCCCTAATATAATCCTAATGCATTTCAAAGAAATTTTTAATTAAAAAAAATTTGTACAGATTCGGTCTTTAACCCTCTAACTGCTTATACCGCGATTTCCGCGGGTAAGAAATAAGTCTATTTTCTGCTGAATCCTCCGATTTTCGCTAGCTAATATGTTTACTTAGAATTACTATAGCTGCGAATCATATACTAATAAAGCTTTGAATATAAATAGCAATTCGCTTAGTTAGGCGGTATTTCAACTTGTATGCAAGCATTGCATCTAAAGAGTGACTTTAAAAAATCGGGAGTCAGAGGTTACGAATCGTTTTGAAAATTTCAGCGTGATGAAATTCTGTATTTAAAATAAAAGTTGTTTAATTTTATAGAAATACATATTGGTTCATTCACCTGCGATTTAAACGCTAGTAGTTTTTTCCTATGTGTTGCATACTTCAAATGTCTCTGGCTATGGATTATTTAAAATCAGAAAAGTATCTTGCTTTGAAACATTGATGATATGTTGTATATCTTACATATATAGAAATAATCTCAAATGAATTGTTAATTTTTTGTTTGATATATCGAGATCTATTGGAATTGCATGTTTGCTTGTCACAAACACGCAACAACTTTGCTGCCCTTTGATTATCAAGTTTTATCTAAAGGAATTAAAATCATTCTCTTCTTTCGCTTCAAGGCTATTGCTTTTAATTATTCATCAAATACGAGTAAAGCCTACATTTTATTATGAAAGCTGAAACATATATTACAAATCTATCGCCTAAATATAATTCATACCGTAGCATGTATCAATACCTTTTTTAATTTACTTAAAAAGCTAATATATATTAGTTCCTCAGAGAAAACTTTATTATATAGATTTTTATCCGTCCTTTTCAAACTAATGAAGTATTATTAGATTACAAAACATAATTAAATATTAATCCAAATATTCCTACGTGTTACCTTTTATGCAAAATAATAATGAAACGAACCAAAATTACTCGGTTTCCATTTGAAATCAGATAGAAATAGATAATACAACAAAATGAAAAATTATTTCATCTAGATAAAAAGATTTTAGACGAAAATCTTGAAGTTATTTATTACATGAATTTCAAAGAAAATTGAATCATTACTCCAAAATACAAAAATGTATAAGATTTCATTAGAGCATTAAATATATAATAAACAAATAGGTGTAGTTTAGAGAAAAATAACTTATAATTTATGGAAGAATGTTATTTCTTATAAATGATGTTGCATCATAAACAAAACATTTTAATTAAGAACTTTTCATGAAATTATGTTCAAATAAAATGATACAATTCAAACTTAGAGCAGAATACATAAGACAATCAAATTTACACACAAAAAAATCGAATAGTTAAACCAGATATTTTTTCCGGAAGCAAACTCTGCTACAAAATAAGTGTAATAGTTCGCATATTATTCTATTCTAACTATGAAAATCAAAATATATTTGATTAACTATTTTGTCTGGGAGTCATGTGTCTCTCATTCATAAGTTGTTTCCTTGGTTTATCAGCGTTCAAAAATTTCGGAAAATTTTAAATCTTCATTCTTTCAAAAATACTTCAGCGAATATTCATATGGTATTTTTAACTTTATCTCCTTCCTCATAAAATTGTTCTTCTTTCAAAGGACGAAAATTAAATAATAAATAAGAAAAAGACGTTTAGTTTCAAAAATTGGAAAAGAAGCACAAAGAAAGTAAAATTAGAGATATTAAAGAAAAGATATGCAATTTCCGTACAATAATTTTGCCTGAACCTTAATTAGTGATTTGGATATGCAACCCCTTTTTTTTCTCCCTACAACATGTTACCGAGCAAACCTACAAACATGGGTCTTCTTTTACGTTTAAATCTTCGTTCTTTATTCTAACACGAATATGTGAATTCTATGTAAAGATTACTGAAAACAAGTAACGCATAATTTATTTATCTTTTACACGCCTCAACAGTAAGACAGTTTTCAAAAATTTAGGCACAATTTCTCTAAAATATGTTCTAACTGTTCTCAGTATCTAGAATCTTTTCGATTTGCATTAAGTAATTTTTCTCAAACCTAATCAAGATTATGCACTACTTTTTATATACTTCAAAAGCCAAGTCAGATTCACACAGTTTTAAAAATATGCCTTCACTACGCTTTACACCTCGAGTTTTCCAGTGTGCATGATCATGAATAATTCTATTCTTAATGTATCAAGATTGAAGTAATTGAAATTTGCTATGAAAGAGCTAAGCAATTAAAATATGTTACCATTTTAAATTCGAACCTAAAATATTCCTAGAATTATGATTTCAGTATTTTGCCTTAAAAACTCTCACCAAATGAATCGATATCTATTCTTATGCCTTTGGATTCTATTCTTACTTTTACAATATCCCCAGTCAAAAATAGAATTTCTCGAAAAAATCGTGTTGAGCTTATGAAACAAGTCCAAATATTTGAAGATGTCTTTTTGAGCAAGTCCCCTTAATTCTTGGGGCTTAAAGAAACGGTTCGATAACCAATACTTACACGTCTTCCTCTAACCGAATGCACCGTCCCCGCTCGAGCCTCCTTGACAGATAACTCTCGTTTCCCACCCCTCTGCAACAGCCACTGCAAGGATTGATTACAGCCACCAGTGCCCCTTTCTCCAGTGTCGATCTACCCAATACAATCACCTCAAATTTATTCTCTTTCCTTCCAAGATATTATTTTTATTCTTCGAGATCTTTGTTTCACTTTTCTATTCACTCCACTCTGTTTGGTTTGGGGTCTTTTTAAGAGCATTCGGAGAAGCCACTTTTCAGCTTTGGTGTCAAGGCTACCGGTCAATTTTCCTGCTTGGGATTGCTTGGATTCTATCTGCGTTTGGTTTGTTTAAGGTTTTGTTCTTATGTTCAGAAATTTTTATTAAATTATTGGGTGTTTATATTTCTCGCCTTAATCTACAGTACAGAAAAACCTCTTTAGTATGTCGTTCATCGGACAGATCCAAAATGACGTACTATTGAATTTCGGTTCAAAATGCGATACACTGCTTATTTTAGCGTATAAAACAAAATGATCTACTTTTTAAATCGGGTGTCGTAATCATTTTTAGAATATTATTATGCTTATAATTTCGGACAATGTTTATAAATTAAAATATTTTGAAAATTCGAGCTTTTAAATAATTGAGCAAGAAGTAGTGATAATTGCATCACTTGTGATTTGCAATAACCCCCTTCTACAATAACTATATTTTAATATTTTTCTTTCTTGAATTTTTGTCACAGATTATGAAACAAAATGTAATTATCGTTATTGGATATATTGCGATATTCTTGGTTTCCATGCTCTTTGGGGAAAGTTGGCAAAAATAAAAATGCTCAAATTTCAATTTTGTTTCGAAAAGTTCCGATAGTCGTGGCATTTGATTTTGTATTATAAATAAATCACTGTGAAATGAATTTGAATCATTATTATTTTTTCTTTAATGATTTCAATCGACGAACTATCAAACACCTGTAACATTATAAGGACTTTTTTCTTCATTAAAATGAAAAGGAATGAATCGGGACCAAGGTAAAGCGACGTACTAACAAGCAACGTATTAAAGAGGTTCCAGTGTATTTCTTTTTCTCTTTATCCAGATTTGATGAATTTGTTTCAATTCATTTTCTTGAGTATCCTTCTTTCCTTTTCTTTTTTACAGTTAAACCAGCGGGAGTGATCTCCCCAAAACTATCTCGCATCCGCACTAACGCGGGTGGGGGAAAAATACACATAGCGGCAGTAACATGAACGATTCTCTACACAGGAGAAGAAAAACGCGAGCGCAGTTCTCTGCGTAATAGAATGGCGAAGACACCGAATATGCAATTTGAACGCTTTTTTTTTAAACCAATTGAAGCGAAAATTGGGCACGGATCTACAATTAATGCTAGCAGACCTCATACCAATTTTTATTCATCTAAGTCATAGGGATTATAAGTTATCGTGTTAACAAGTATGCGATTATACAGACCGACAGACAGTCAGCCCTTTGACGGATTTGGTCCGAAATTTGATAGGGACCTACATGCCTGATGATAAAAATGTGTACTAAATTTTATCCATCTAGCTATTTAGGTTTCTGAGTTATCGTGTTTACATGAAAATTCATCAACGGGAAGTCTGCTCAAAATTTGATAGAAACCTAAAAATTATGTGTAAAGATCACATACCAAATTTCATCCCTATAACTAGAATAGTTTTTGAGTTATCGTGTTCACAGACAGATAGACGGAGATAATTCCAAAATTGTGTCTTTCGGACTCAGGGAGGTCTAAAACGTGGAGATTCATCAAAATCTCGAGTTCGAATTTTTTTTATTACAATACTTTATCTTCGTATACGAGAAAGTAAAAGCATAAATTAAGTATACTTTCTCTATTTCGGAAACATTCGCAAATATGTCAGACAAACTATAGATCTGAAATGAAGTAACATGCTTACTAGGGGGAGTAGTGGAGACGGAACGCCGTTCCGGCACTGCTTTTTCCCCCCAAGAGTAATAAATAAGCAAAAATTATGAAAAAGACCTTAAAACAGCGAGATTTTTGTCACCCAATTTACAGCGTTCCGGCACTGCTTTTAGAGCGTACCGACACTGCTTATTTTGCGACTACACCACTGACGCTTACAAATTATAATGTTACTTTTGCTAATTAGTTTTGATAGCTTACTAGCCGTTCAACAGATTTTAAAGAGTTAAATATTTAATCTTAGAAGTGAAAAATGAAGTAGTCTGTAATACTTTAAAAATAAGAAAAACTTATGAGAATATGAAGTTAATAACTATATATCTAGTAATTTCCATAATAATAATAAATAAAGGGGGTGTTCTTCGTATGCGGAATGATTGGTTATTTAATTAATTTTTTTAAGATCTAACCATAATTCGGAACGTAATCTTGAATAATTACGTACTTCCAATGCATGCACTGAAATCTGCTCTATATTAATTATGAAACAGTATGCATTGTGCGTAGGAAAATCAAATTGTAGTAAGTAACTGAAAAAACAGTTTGGTTGATTATATAATTGCGTGATAATTACATCGAGGCCTGTGCATTAGTAGGAAAGAAAAATAGTGTGTATCATCTTGATGTTGCAGTTCCTGATAGGTTCTATCCAACAAGGCACAAAAACACTTTTGTCGTTAACTAAATCCTACTTCCGTGTGTACTCATGGTCTGTTTCTTTCAAGGTTAAAATAACAAAAATGACGATGGAAATTCATGAGAAAAGAAATTTATTCGTTCCAGAAAATATGCAATTCCTCCATCTGGGAATTTTCCCGTTTCAATTAATCCTGGGTAGAAAACATTCGATATTTTTCCTTTATTTTAGTTCGAAAGAAGGATCATGTAATTTCATTCTAAATTAATATTTCTCAGTGATGTTGAGATTTAAGAAAAGCATTCTTCATAAAAATTTAAAAGATCCCATTTTATCTCAAAGCATTGTTTTTTCCTCTTTGGTTTTCCATTACTTTCTTGAGAATTGAAAGTTTTGATGCGAACATTTTGTAAGAGGACTTGAAAAGTCGTTTCTTTTTTTCCGTTTCAGATAGGAAAGTAGAGTTCTTCTTTGTGATTAATTTTTAACGAATGGATTTATTTTTTTTAATAAAATGCGAATTCAGGCTTCTTCAGATATTTGATACTTCGACAAAAGAACGAATGAACCTTTTATATATTTTTTCTCGAGATGTGAAAATAAATTAATTTCTTTCGACTAGAAAGCAACGTTTTAGCTTATACTACATAAAACTTTAAATAAATTATTCGGCTAATTAATACGTGATTCGTATTTTTGATTTAAAACGTCTGTATTTCTGTAAATACGACTCAAAATGTTTTTTAAGTACTATTCTGAATTTTTGGTGTCAGAAGTTTATTTAATCCTTACGCAAACTGAGATTTTTGTTGAGGTAATAAAAATCTAATCAATGCATGAGTTTTTATGTCATAACTTTTAAAACGTCATCATACTGAGAATAAGAAAAAGTATTTTAATTACATCGCACTTATTTTACTTATGACTATCTCATAATTTTTATTGTAATGCAGAAAAGTAAAAATATGACTTCTCAATAACTAACTTGAAACCTAATATATGAGCTTCTAGTCATCGTTTTAAATTTGTTTACTTTATGAACACATTCGGTTCTATAAGTATTTTCCTTATTGGCTGATAAGCAATAAGGAAAATATTTTGTCTGCTGCTTAAAAAATATCATAATAATAGCATAAACTTGATGAAAAAAGCTAAATTTTTAGAGAGCGTTTATTTGGGTTATCATCAGCCAGTATAATAAATACCGACAGAAATGTAATTAAATGGAATAAATAAGCAAAGTTTATTTTTTAGAAAGTTAGTTAATTATATTAACGCCCCGGTTTGAAGCAACACGAGGGGCACTTTGAGACGAACCTCGTACTTTTGAACTGTGGTCAGACGACGAGGTCTACACCTGGGCTGGCACCCCCCTCCAAACTTCTACACCACACCAGCATGAGTATGTTTGACCACTACGTATGATTTAACATCCAACAGGCCCCATACACGGCGGATCTTCAGTGGAATTGGGTTTGAACCTGGAACCTTCCGGCACCAAGGCCGAGACCTTATCATTAGGCCGCCGGAGTCCTTATTTTTTTAACAAATGCACAATTGCAGTAAAACAATCCACAAAGATTTCAAACATTGTTTTAACGAATGTTTTAACTATAGTTCAGCGTAGAGTAAAAACGACTAAATTTTTCATATTTTCTTAGAAAGCTTGGATAAGATTATTTCTTCCTATTCTTTGAGATATATGGATAAGACAGGGAAAATGCTCACATTAGCGTTTTTACCTTGTATATCATTCAAAAGATCAAGAAAATCAATATACAAATTCAAAGAAGAAACACGAACGGAAATAACAATAATCATAAAATATGAAAACACAGCAGTTATTCTGAACTTGCGGGGGTCTAAGTGGCGCATGATTTGAAGAAAAAAAGGCAAAATAATGGAAAAAACTAATTATCGGCGCCAAAATTAGCCAAGAAATATTTTCAAAACACAAAAATAAAATATCACATATAAAAAAAGGCAAATAGTTATAATTAGCACATTTTTCGTAAATATAAGTATCATATCTATACCACGCCAAAAATAAATCTGTAAATTTGTTTATTTCCACATAAACGCATTTTTAAATTCGTTTCCTATACCTTAAAAAAGATACTAATCAGAAAGTAACCAGAAGTGGTAAGTGCAATTGGACTTGTTTCTGATTTTTCAGAGATAATTCAATCTTTAAATACGTTTTCCGCAAAAGTAATTTTTTGCAACTTCATGATTTTGGCGTTGGCAATTACGTATTAGTAACACAAAATAGGTAAATACACGAGGCATTTTCGTATTCATAATTTAAAATTCTATGATTTAAAGGAAGAAGGGGTAAAATCCAACTAAAATCTTGCAAGAAGGTAAGATTAAATTTGATGAGGAAAATCGAGTCCGAAATACTAAAAGGGTGATATCTCTGGAATACACTATGTTGTATGCAAAAACATTATTTAACATCTGTGCCTCTTAGGAAAGCCTATTAGTTTCCTATTTGCAACATCCATTGCATTGCAATTTAAGAGATATCGATTAAGCCTCCAAAGTGAGATGGGCTCTATACAACTACCACAAAAAGTTAAACATAGCAAATAGTTTGACATTCCTTATTTAAAATTCCTTGAAATATGGAAGGAGGGGGAAGGATAAAATTCAACAAAAATAAGTGAAATAACGCATGATTAAAACTGATATGAAGAATCAAGTCCTAAATACTAAAATGTTGAGACCTCTGCAATATACTATTTTGTATGCAGGACCTTCATTTAACTCCTGTGCCTATTAGGGAAGTCTATTAGCTTCCTATTTGCAACATCCATTGCATTGGAATTTAAACGATAATCGTTAAGCTTTCGACCCAAAGGATGCGTTGCAAGGATTGCTAAATTGAGCAAGCTCCGTGCGGTGACCTTGTTGATGATTTCGTACCAAAATTTCAATTTCCAAAGCAAATAAAGCATTGAAATAAACGCGTTAATTTAGAGAACCGTGGGAATTTGGGCTGCGTAAGCGTACGCAGTGGCGCGTGAGATTCACTTTTAATGACCTTCAGATTTGTTTAAAAAGAGTTTTAAACAATGGATTTTCCAAGGCAAATATGCGATTTGTCCTTTTTTCTTCCTTTTCTGTAATTTTACTACGGGTTTCACTTTCGTGGAAAAATAATTTTTTTGCCGATATTATGAATTTCATTTTTCCTCGAGGAATAATCATTGAGTTTTATTCAACTTCTGAAGAACAGTTATTATTGTTTGAAATGAGAAATAAATTGTCCTTTATCGAAAAAAAAGGACTCAATATACGAGGGGAATAAAATAAATAAATTGGAAAATTTAGTAATCTGGCTGATACGTTCACTAAACAAACCGAAGAAAATATTTACTAAAAAAATGCAAGAAGCATGCATTCGCTAGTATCAATTTAAATTTATTTTATCTATCTAAGCATACTTCTAACATGCAAAATTATTTTTATGAAGATATTAAATATGTACCTGAACAAGTGAAAAATCATTCTATATATCCTAGTCCGAAGTATTTTCAAGCAAGAGTTTTATAACCACTGAAATGATTTTAAATGTTGAGAAATTTAGAGGTTTATATTCTTTAAATTAACCTCCAAATAATGTTAAACAAAGAAAGTTTTGTCATTTTAAACTTAAACTTGTTTTATCTATTTAACGAAAATGTTAGTAGAAAGATATTTCTAAGATATAAAAAGCTATTTTTCTTAAGATAACTAATGTTTGTCTGTTTAAGTTAAAAATAATTCTGCTGTCCCTGAAAGATTTATTTTGGCAAAGGAGATTTGCTCCGACATGAACCTGCCAACAACGTCAATCAATTTATTCACAAACAAATCAGTAATGATGGACGGCGAGCATTCACATTCAATTTCATTCACTTCTAGTGCGAATCCATCAGCATTTTCTTGTTCATGCCTTTTTGTTCGTAAATTGTGCATATCAGCCTTAAATTGAGATCTGCTTTCGCTAGTCCCATGTGTCATTACTGTCTTTGATTTATTTGTACGTCTTTTTTAAAAAACAAAACAGTGAAGGAGAAAAACCAGGGCTAGCCGAAAGAATTTTTTTCTCACCAATGTAGCGGTGAAATCCATTTATTACAATGTGAAATAAAATTCAGGTAATTTATAATCACGTCTAAACAATTTTAGTTTATTACAGAAGCATTATTGAAAACTTCTAGGATTATTTAATTATATCAACTAATTTTTTATTGCTTGATGCTTAAATAGTGGCTGTTATATAAAAATGCCGCACGTAAAAACTACACTTAACCACAAACGACATTTTGCTGTAACAACTGGAACCACTATCGACATGCATTTTGTTACGATCTGTAACTATCATCTTATTATTATAGGCTTATCACATACAAAAATTTGAGAGCAGATGTAGCTTGCCAACACAAGTGCTTTGAAACAATAAAAGATTTGGAGCAAATCTGACATGCGATATTTTGATTTAACAGTGACGATATTATGTGCTGAATATTTTGTTCAGATTATCAAATTTTAATTATTTTAATCAATTTATTCAATTCATGATATGTTAGTATCTCCAATATACGCACAAAGATGCGAAAATATTTTAAATTAAACACTTGTTTAAATTTGTGAAAAATATTAAGAATAGATAACGGTAGCTTGCTAAAGAATTCAAAATACGAGTTGATTTTGCCAACAAAAATACATATAGAAAGTTCAACGAAAATTTTCGACTTACAAATGTTAGATTGCCGACCCAAAATCATATCTCTACTAATAATAAAGGAGAATGTGTGTGTGTCTGTGTGTTGGTCCTTCACAGGGCAAACCGTTAGAGCTACGAAATTTGGCACAAACATACTTTGGAACCCTTTTTTGAAATTTTAATTAAAATTTTAATTATTTAAAAATCAAGCAAAATTTCGGCGTTTTGCCTTAATAAGTTTTTACATCGTTTCAAAGTGCAAACAATTACCTTGTCAATGATATCAGTTAAGTCGCCATACAATTTTTTCTCTAATTTTAATAATTTTTTAATTATATTTTTTGGAATAATTTACAACAATACTTTTCATTGTTGCAACGCAATTCAAACCATTTTCATAGTTTAAACAAATATTTGGTTGCGAGTTTCTCTTTCATTGTTGAAGTTTGAGGTAATATCCTAATACATTTTGATATCATATTTTATTTCATCATTTTTTTTTTGGAATCTGCAAACCAAGCTCTGAGATATTACGTATATTGAGAAATATACCCAGCAAGCTGAATGATTATGGTTGCTATGTTTTCATTCTTTTTTCAGCATGTTTTAATCCAGCTACTGTCCATAAAATGTACTGCGCCCTTTTAATGGTGAAATCGAATGAAAATTTGCAAGAGGAATAAGAAAGTGAAGATGGCGCCGTGCAATTAGATGTTACATGACATAGTCAGTTATTTAACTCCATTAGGGATATTTATGTAGACAATGGACAAATAGGTGCAAAGCCACTAAAAGAACATGGGTTAAATATCTACCACAATCTGAAGTTTAAAATTACGTCGTTAAAGGAACTATGCAGATAAAATGATGCAAGAGTCAATTGAAATCATATTTCCGGGCATACAAGCTGGTCGCCGAAGGCGGCTAATACCAAATAATAGCTGAATATGTTTTTAATGAAATTTAAAGAATGTAGACAACTCAATACAGCAAACAAAAACTCATGATACTAATATTTATTAGACTTATTTTAGTATTTAAAAATGCTCGATTTTCATATATAAGTTGGGTTATTTTGCATGCGCTTAGGTCGATAAAGACCACGATCAGAACAACAATAAAAATGTTATTTATCTACACTCCAAAAATAAAAATTATTTCAATATAATTGGAAACAAAAATTGAGAGAAATGCCCCCTAATCATTTTTCCTCTATAATCCTGATAACAAAGGTGTCATGTTTCCTTTCTAACAATAGAAGTAGAGAGAGTATCATATAATATTTAATCTTCGTTAGCTTAATTTGTTTCCAAGTTATGACTAATGATGAATTATCTCATCTTGGGAAAAAAATCATCCAAACAGGAAAACAGATGTATTTAAATAATCTAAAGCAATGTTTCCATAAAAAAACTGCAATAATAATCTCGAGGAAAGATTCTTTCCCTCTTAATAAGCTTTGATGAATAATCGTTGATTCGCTTTTGGAGCTTAAGCTAATTACGGAAGATAGCGTGAAAATCATTGGAGTATTTTGTTTATTTACTTAAAGCAGCTGCACGTCAAGGCTACTTAATCTTGATTTTACTTCCCGCTACCTGCTATCATTGGGAGGATCGACGAAGGTGTTAGAGGAGGTAATATATTTACCAAGGATGGATCTACGAAGAGATTGGATTGCGTCACGGATTTGCTGCTTTTCGGTAAAAACGATGAAAAAATTCCTGGCCACTGGTTTGCGTGACAGGATGCTTAACTGATAACACAAGAATGTGTCTATTCCTAAAAAGTCCGGTTTGTAACCATTAAGATGATTTGGCAAGTCTTTGCAAAATTTTACACTCTAAATTTAACTCTGAAATTTAGTTCCTGGTAAAATAAATTACTACAAAGTAGATCCATTTTGCAAAAAATAAACACTGGGTTATTTCAGAAAAAAATATGGTTTGTAAGCTTTAAGAGGATTTTGCTAGTTTTTAGATTGTGCAAAAATTTACACTCTAGATTCAACTTTTCTTCGAAATTTGATTCCGATCAATGTAAGCTACAATAAAATGATTCTTTAAGGCAAGAACAAATAACCGATTGATCTGAATAAACTAAAACGTCTAGAAAAATAGTCTTTCAACAGAGACGTTCAGATGGGGAGGGGGAAATCTCAAGTTCTAAAATCTCACAGGTGCACTGAAAGTTAACATACCGATTAATTTCTTTGCAAAAAAAAAATTCCGGGTTCAGATATTGTTCAAGAACGATCAAATATTAATGATCGTAAAATGCTCAGCAATATATCTGGAAAAAGTTTCTTGTATATAATTGCTGAAAATCTTTTTCCAAATTTCCATATACTATATTTCTATTATACGTGATCCTTTTCGCTTATTTTTAATACTAAGCACAAATGTAATTGGCGCATAAATGTTGACCAATTTTAGCTGAATGGCTCGATAAATATCTTTTCTAAAGTTAAATTATTCCCCAAGATTAGTTGTTTTCTCATTTTCTATTTTTATTTTATTTTTATTATTATCAGTATAATCTAGGAATTTGTTTTTCTAGCCCTTGTATTTGATTCTATTCAACACGGAAAGTCATGATCATAAATTTAGAATTTCAGAATTTTTTTGGAACAGCCAGTTGAAATGATAGGCAAGAATACTGGTAATAAATTAAAGTTATAATGTGACAGTTGTGAAGTTAAATCACAAATATGCAACAAAACTTTCCTTTGTATATTTTTGTTAAATACTAGGCAATTATTTCTTTGAAGAAAAAATTTCCTTTGAAAAATTTAAAATCCAACAACTCTTTCACAAAGTTAAGAACAGTTCAGAGAAATAATCCTTTCGTTTCTCTTTTGCAAAAGTATTCAAAAAACAGCTTGTTAATACACATAATAATACACACAAGGACGAAAACAGAAGGATTTTGTTTCCATTATCTAAAAGAGGTTTAATACTCCTCTTTCAATCCTAGATTACTATGCATACAAAGAGTTTAACAATAGATTTTGATGTAGATTATTTAGGCTGATAAAACAACAAATTTTAAAATTATCATTATCTTTTATGTTTTTTGCTGTCCCTTATGTACATAAGTTACGTCTAACCCATTTTAATTCAAACATTTTTTATCACAACTCCTTATTGTTTAAAACATACTTTTCCCCCGAATACCAGAAATCATCAAGCATCCTACAAAACGTTGCAGATTTATTCATGATATTTTCTGTTTTATTTGTTTATTCATATTTTTTTTCATATTTTAAATGCTTTTTGTTACAAAGCTTTCTTCCTTCAAGTTCAAAAATTTTTAGCCGAGTAGTTTTTGAAAGTCTTTTGTTAGCGAAGCATCTCTTTTCAATCTGGAGGTCTTTTATATTTAGTCCACGTTTTTCATTGCAAAAGCGAAAAGCAAAAGAGTAAACATGGAATTGGAGACACACAAAAAGAGAAGAAGAGGAAGAAAGAAAGAAAGAATGAAAAAAAATCTCGCGTTATTAAGTTCAGCAGAAAATGGGGTGATGTTAAAGTCGGAACTACATCGCTTGCTTTTTAGATTCTGTCCTTTTCATCAGTGCAAGTTCCTCTTGCTCCAGCGAATCCGAACAATTTATCACGGACGTTGTTTGTCCAGCCTTTAAAAGATGCAAAAGTGTGCAGCGTGGGGAAAAATTTTCACAAAAGGAAAAGTGTCTCCCATACAATACCCAGGGTTAATTTTTCCTTTTATGATTCTGGCGAGCGAAATCGATTTTTGTTTCTCGGCAATTTCGGTGCGAGACTCTCAAGTGGTCGAATCTCCTCGCCTCTCATCAGTTTTATGCAAAACCGAAAATTTGATCGCTGCTCTGGCTTCTTTTTCTCGACTCATTGTATCTCATGGCCGAGAGTGGGCAAAAGAGAAAATGAAAAGAGGGGAATGAAGAATGAACTGACTCGAGTACAAAAGGTTACCGTGCCGTAATAGTCAATCGAAAGAAATTCTCATCAAACTTGGAAGCGGAAAGAAAATTCCGAATTAATAAATGCCTTCAGTCGTGAGGATATCTTTAAAAGACTTCAAGATAAGTCTTCTTCTTCTTTTCTTTCTTTTTAAAAAATTTAGTTCCTCGTAAAATGCTAGCGCAATTAGTTGAGTCATCACTATTGTGGAAACGAGGATAATTATTGGGATTCGGAAACAGTGACCGGATAAGGAGTCGCTATCAAATGTTCAAAGGTATGTTTGTTCTTCAAAGAATGCACTGGTATGTCGGGGGAGCAGTGTTATTATATCACAGGTATACTGCATTAAAAATTAATTACTTAACCTAAAGACATCGCTGACATTTCCAAACAAATTTCAGCTTATCTTTCTTGGTAGCTAAAAATGCCACTTTTCCAAATTCCCGATTATTTTAATTTGCTATGGGAGTGTTGTATTGCTTACATTTATTCTTTTGATTAATATTCTTCCCATAGAAGGGTAAAGAAAAGATACAGAGAAATCTCGAACTATCATAGCTCGCCAAAAAAAAAATAAAAGAAAAAATGCACACTGCATCAATTTTTTAAAAACATCAAATATCGCTTTTTAACACTTGTTCTCTGGAAGAAAATTATAGTGGTATATCGTAGAACGATATTATCATTTCAAAAGCAAAATAGATCTAAAATTAATTTGATATCTTCACGAACTTTCAAGTATAGTTTGAAAAAATTCCATTATTTCGAATTTAAAAGTTGTTAGAAAAAAGGGTATTAAAGAATGTTTGTACACCTTTCCTAGTTTTCGATTATTTACTTTTGATACAGAAGCTATTAGTTGATTATATTTATCCTCCTGATTAACATTCATAATAAAAAATGTACCACATCATGGAGACCACAATTCAATTCACTTAGACAAAAATTTTAAAGAAAAGCATGAATTTTATATTCACGACTGCATCACTTAAACAAAAAGATTTTTCTTTAGTGTGTACCACACACACACGTTTCTTCCATAACAGCAATGCTAACAAGAGAGTGCGTAACTCTAAACACTTTCCTCGTATAATACATCCCTTCTGAGAAAATATAACCTGTAATAAAAACGAGCTCATAAGGAAATAATAATGCACCCATTGTATGTACCGAATGACAGGTAAAAATAAATCTTTTCAACAATCGTGTCAACGATACGTTTCGTATATCTTTATTATTCTGTAATTTAAGTTAATATATCCACTGATAGCAAATAACCTTTAAGACATTTTAGTGTCATATTCATGAGTAAACGTGAGAAACATTTCTCAAGGGTATACTTTTCGGTGT
This sequence comes from Araneus ventricosus, assembly GCA_013235015.1. Classification (NCBI taxonomy): domain Eukaryota; kingdom Metazoa; phylum Arthropoda; class Arachnida; order Araneae; family Araneidae; genus Araneus; species Araneus ventricosus. The sequence continues at coordinate 218,098 of BGPR01000474.1, forward strand.
TTGTTGTAGTATCTCGAAACTAAACAAATATTTTTGCATGGTTAAGTTATACTGTTCATGTCAAAATCATATCTGATATGTGTAACCCACATGTTATGTTATTTGTTTTCATTGTATTTTTCAGATGCTTTATTTAAATATTTATATGCATTTTTGTGGCTTAATATTGTGGCTTTTTTTATTTCTATCTTAGCAAGCATGCGTAGAAAAATACATTTATTAAAAGTGAAGGATTGCTTGATAAAGACTTCAGTAAGCATTTAGACTCGTATAAATTCTTCATACTAAGAAAGTAGCATCTCGAAATTTTTTGTCATTTTGTGCATGTTAATATCATGTCTGATATTTTTTTAGTTTATATATTATTATTATTTGTTTTCATTGAATATTCAAGTGCTTTATTTAAATACTTCAGGTGGCTTAAGGCTTTGAACTGTTTGAAAATTAGTCTTCATTTCTGTCTGACCAAAAAAACGCAAATATGAAAATAGCATGATTAAAACATCACCAAACATCTAGTCTCGCATACAGTCTTCATCCTCGGAAAGATTTCAAATATATTTTGTTTTGTTTCAAATTGCCCCTAATATGTTTTTAAACTAAGAAATAATTGAAAAAATATTGGTCCACTCTCTCCCAACGGCAAAAATTCTAAATCTAAATTTCCAAGTCAAATTCAACCCAAACAAAGTCTCCTCTGAAAGCAGAAAAAAATAAAACATAAAGGTTCCTCGCAAATGGTATTCTTTTGACGTCAAAATAAGAATGTTTTTAATAGATATTTTTGTCAAAAATATCAAATTTTGAATTTGTCTTTTCCTTAAACATAACGATTTAGTGGCAGACGGAAATGGAAAAGTTTCCGTCCTGGTTAAATTCGAGGTATACATTCGGGATTTTGATATGTCATATGGAGTTTGATCTTTTGATTTACGATTTTCAAATCCTGAAAAGGGAAAATCATTTTTCTACTTCTCGATTTTTCCTTCATTTTGTTTTCCCGTTACATGGTTTATTGTCTTTGGTCTAAAAGTATAAAGAACCCTATCTATGTGTTATTCCAATGCAGTCCATACACATATTTAATTATCTGTCAAACATGACACGTTTCGAGAAAATTTCCAGAAAGGAAAATAAATCTTTGGTTTACTGATTAAAAATGATAATTTCGAAACACTTTGAATTCAGGCCTTTGCTTTTCTGAAGATCTAGATGATAAATTTTTACTTGCTCTAAGATTTAACTGTGAACTAATTATAATGCATATAAATGAAAGAGCGACAGGTTGTGATTGGATTTCAGGTTTTGCAGGAGAACCATAGCTTTGTTTGGGAAAAGAATATCGACTAAGGTAATAATTTATCTTTTTCAAAACTGATTAGTTGGATTTTGTCTAGACAAGCTTTTATTTATAATTCAAAATTTGCTAGAACGCAGTACAATCTGATTGATGAAGAATAGTTTTTTCCTATCAATTGAGTTAAAGTTGAACATTAAATCGTAAAGGGGACTAAAATTGACCTATGAATCTTAACCCTATATTGACGGTTTGGGCGGTTCCGGGGGATCTGATGCTTCACATTTAATAACAATGAGCCATTTAGTTGTTACTTTTAGTCACTTAAAATGACTTTGAATCTTAAATTTTAGGAAATATAAGATGACAAAGAAGCTTAAAAGTTAATTAAAATATTCCATAAACTAACAGCGCAAATAAATTCAGTGAAACATAAATAAGGAATGCGATACTCACAGGAATAAATTCAACGTTCTAACACAGATGATTTTTTATTATATCAGAGTAGAATATACTGCATGCAACCCAATATATTTTAGTGAATTCTTGCAACTATTTTTAATTTTAATTGAATTTTTCTCTTTCATTTAACATTATTCACATACAAATAAATCAAATGATATTCTTTTAAAAATTACGATAATAAAACAGCTAAACAAACTTGGATCCTTTTGAAAACTTATTTTCAATGTTAAGGCATCCCTTCCCCCATTCTGTTAGGTTCCTTGACATTGTTGATAAGTTCTCAAAATAATAATTTTTAAAACAATTATTTTTTATTGAAATGGCCACATTACCCTTATTGCAAACTTTCTTCTGCGGCGAAAGTAAGTAAAGGCGACATCACAATACACACACTGTATACAAAGTTTCTTGATTGTAAAGTATGAACTAATGCTAATAATAAATATATGGAAAGAAACTTCACTAGGCATAAAATGATATGGAAACATTACAGATGATTAAGATGGAATTAACAGTAGTAAATTATGTATACGTTAGTATAACAAACTAAGAGACTTTTTCTGCAACCTGGGAGAAGAAAGAATTTAAACTGCAGATTAGAATAAAGTAAAATATTAAGCTTTAATACCGCCAGATATTCACTTCTATAAAGCTTTTACTAAATTCTATTGACCTATCCCTTATATTTGGTTGTTATCGACAAATAATGTTAAATGTTTACAGAAACTCAAGACGATAAATTTTAATAGACATATAATTACCTATTAAACCAAAATTGACAAAGTTGATACATGTTTTTAAAAAGATAAATGCAAAAATATCAGCCATCTTATTTCCCATATAAAATATTTAAAACAAAATTTGAGTTAAGAAAATGGAAAAAGGAGCTGAGTACACATTATTCCCGAGAATGATATCCTGCTTTTATTTCTCATGGAACTTTTTATAATCTAAATGGAAATATTTAGAGACAACAGAATACATAATACCACCACAAATCTGACATCGCAGTTAAAAATTTTTTCATTGATATGTTTCGCCGATCCTCAAGCGACAGGAACATCTTATGAAAAATCACAAACGGTAATAAAAGAAGAACCTATAAGAACTGAGAAATAAGTATGTTTATTTTTCAACGCAATCAACCAAATTTTATTTTTGAAGAAATTACTTTTTACATGTTTACTGCCACTACTACTTTATTCCTCTGCTTTAAATTTCATAAAGCAAATTATTATGTGTTGTTTTCAAGATTTATTACATCCAGTGTTTATGGCCAGAGTATAATAAGGTGAATTCATGTTCACGTGATAGACCAATTAAATTCTAGATTGTATTGCTTATCTTGAATTTGCTGCTTGTAGTACTTAGTCACAGCTCAGCGCAAGACAGCATGCCGTTGGATATCAGATGACATGAGCGGGGACGTTGACTGTGATGTCCCATGAATTGACCCTCATTTACTATTTTTATTTTCTTGAGTAATAGGATTTCTACAAATTGTTAATATTTATATGGCTTTTCCACGTGCAGAATAACAAAATAATGTACGTTGCTCGAAAAGAGAGCAATTTTAAGAGAAACTTTCTCATTTATTTACATTGAGAGACATTCTAGCAAATCATTGAGCATTTAACTAGCAGAAAAGCATCAGGAAATTCAGAAGAATACTGAGCTCGAATATTAGAAGAATCTGTCACTTACGCTCTATGTCTCGTTTCAGATGGTGGAATTTCCCCCACAACAAATTTCTTAACACTTTGCCTGGATTCCCATCTGCAATTATGCAAGACCTTATCATCGTAATTACTTCGCCTCTTTAAGGAAAAGAGCAAGCATTTTGGAGAAATAGATGCAATTGGCTTTTAGCCAGAAGACCTAACGGCGGATCCCGTGTCTCCAAAGCTGAAGTGAAGAAGTGAACAAACCCTTCGTAAAGAGGAAGATATAGAGGTCACGTTTATTGTTGACGCGATAATATTTCTCCCTTAACTCTAAATGTAATGGAGCAAAACTTGGAAAAGTTATTTTAGCTCCCCCCTAACAGGATTCCCTGTGCAAATTTAAAGCTGACGAATGCCTTGGCGACAAAAAGATCCAAGAGAATCATCAATGATGGTACCAACAATAATGTTAACATCACCACAGTGTTACTCTTCTGGTGGCACTATAATATTTTATCCTTAATTCTAAATGCAATAAAGATCCATAAGGCGAATTCGTTTCGGACGGTCTGCTGTTTCAAGAATGGCACCATACAAATCTAAATCTAGATAAAGTTCTGTTATCCAAAATATCTGGAGAAAGCAGTCGATGATTCATCTGAAATACTTGTCAAGCTTGCCACCGCCACCACAGATGGAAAATATATTTCAAGAAGAGTATGAGCTCAACAGAAATGTCAGAATTTTTTTATCTCCAAGTTTTGTTTGTTTTGTGTCCTTTTTTGTTTCCGTGGAATAACGAAAGCCTTTTATTTCCCTTTGCTGCTTTGGTGGAAATTTGTTTCATTGTTTTCTTTTCAAAAAGATCGATCGTGGTAGTGATGTGAAGAGGCGTATCTGGGAGTGAGAAATTGATTGAGTGCAGTTCCAAACGATGGGAACAAAGTAAATGCGAAATTTAAAAGTTTCTGGTGACAGGTTTTGAGCTCAGAGGTGGGAGGTAAACTCATTTGAGAAAGTTTATACTTTCACAATCATTGTGGTCTTCAAATATTAATATAAATTATCATCAAATCGCTTTAGATATGGGACAAGAGAAAGCCGGGACAAATAGTCCGAAACCGGGATTGTTCCAGATAATCCAAGATGTCTGGTCATTTTATCAATAACACTAACAATAACACGAGCTCATACACAAGGGAAATTAGTAATATTGAATGAAATTGCAATAATGAATTGTCATGATTCACTAAAATAGGATAACCGTATTCAAAACCCATATAATAATATTTATAAATATGTAGTAAAGTTGGAAAGGAGAATTATTCGAAAGAAAATTTTTTTTAATAAAATCTAGTTAATATTATTATTTTTAATATGAATCATTTACTAGTAAATTAAAAACAAGATAATCCGGCATAATTTTTCAACACCAAGGTAAATCAAGATAATTTTTTAGAGCCGGGGAAAAGATTTAAAAACCGGGAGTGGGATGATGAGAGGGATTTATGAGTCACTTAAGATGAAATCATTTGGGACTGTTTACACTTTCAGAGGCATCGCTGTCACCAAATATACTTTGAAGCAATTACTTTAATATTTTACTTACTTTGAATAATTACTTTATACAATTTTTTAATATTTAGGAAGTTTCCAGTAACAGGTTTAGAGTTACAGGTGGGATAATGACTTTATTATATTCATTTGAGAAGGTTTCCTTTTTCTGAGTCGTAACGTTCTTAAATTATTAATCAAAATATTCATTCAATCGATCAAAATATTCGTTCAATCGATGGTTATTTATCACTATTGTGTATTGATATTATTCTATTCATTTCATTCCTGAATTACTAGTTAGATGTTTGTTGCATAAATTGTATGAATATTTTGAAAAGGATTATTAGATTTGGATGGGTATGATTTATTTTCAGAAAAAAAACGATTGTACTTTTAGTTTATCAATTTAAACTGAGATTTAAATATTTTAAACTTAATTATTTCAACAGTTTTCGATTTATATATGTTTGCAAAATTCTTTTGCGTAATAAATCATATCGGAGAATATTTTAGCGTACAGATATGTGATAAATGTTTATTAATCGAAAGCGTAAAAGTATATGCCCACATAAAACTTTCCAGAATAGTATTCAGTACTTAATATACATTATTGAAATATAATTCTCTTAATATTAAGTTGCCAGAAACAATTTCAGCTGAGTTTAGAAAGAAATTTTCCAATACTTTTACTCGTCTTTTCTTGTTTACTTAAAGACTGTGAAAATAATTACTTCTGCACTTGACATCCATACTTTACTTTATAGATTATTATTGAAAAGTTGGCGTAATTCAACGTGAGGTTTACATGGTTTATAAACGCCCATTATTGGCTTTTACATTAAAAATTAATTTTATTTAAAAATCATCTTATTATATAATTTTGATAATTATATTTCAGAGTTTTATAATAAAATTCATTCATGAATCAGTAAAAAAGTTTCACTTCCGGAAACCCAGAAATAATTTTGTTGATCACTTTTAAACAATTATCTTTCACGTCTATTTCTGCAACAAATTGCTCTTACAAAGTTAAACAGGATGACGCATACACTTGAATTTCTAATTTATTTACTTTAATAATTAATATGCTTCCTGTTGTGCATAAATTAGAAATTATTACTCTTCCTTATTAACAATCTATTTAGCTCGGTTTCAGTTGCCGAGTTCCAAATATAAGCTATATATGTAATGCGCAAAAAAATGTATTTTCATTGACTCGGTTCATAAGAAACATCAAGCGGAAAAGAAAATTCTTTAATTGGCAACAATCCCTAGCATTACTTCCAGGGCAAAAGCACTGAACCGATTGTGATAAAAAAAAGTTTATATCAATGACTCTGTGACCTCAACGTACATGTGAACTAATGAAAAATGAAGTGCCATTTACTTCTTCAACATTACTATTATTTCTTATATGTTATTACCATCTTTTTTTATATCAGTGATTCCTCATGTAATTGGGAACTCCAGTCTATTATCAGACATGTGTAATACATTAAGGTAATTTAATAACGTTCAAAGATTGTGTTATCGAAATAAAATTACGTTCCTTAGTTCTACCTATAAAAATATTTAAAATCTTCTCTATGCCGTAAACAGGTTTTAATCTAATTCATATGATTTTTTATTTGAATTAGACAAAAATACAAAAATTTTACTTCAGTCTTGAGGCCTCAAATAATGCTTAGTTAGTAGTCCACAATAGAATATTTAATTCTTAACACAGACTAAGCAAAGGCGGGACTGGTAATCTTATTAATCATAATTCTGGACTAAAATGGGTCGAAAACTGAAAATGAAGAATTTTTACTTAAATACAACTGTACAGCCATGAAATAATAATAAAATAACATAACATAAATAACATCGTATTTTTCCCACGTTTTTAAGTGTAATTGGAATATTGTAGAAATTTGTATGTTTTAATCATTCGCGGCATTTTTATACAATCGAATAAAGGCTAAACTAAATCAATATAAAAAAATGTATAAATACATTATAATATAAATATTATAAAGTAATGTGATATAATTATTATAAAATGATATAATATAATATAATATAAATGACTCAACGACCATAAACTGGTTAATATTTTCAAATTTCGCAATAGGCTTTGACTTTCGATATCAAGAGAATAATATACTATTTGGAGTTTCAGGCTGGGACTGAAATCTCAAGCAACTGCAGATCTCTAAATAGTAAACACAAACCAGAACTTACAACGAAATTCTAACATTAGTTTGCCATTAACTATTGATTTCTGGTAAAGAAGTATACATGAAAATTTTAATTCATTGAATCAAAATATTTCATTTTTCTTGCCGTCTGGTTCGTTGTCAAAATTAGCCAATTTTTTCTGAAATTTATTTATTTCATCATCTCTTCTAAAATATTGCCTTAAAAATTGTTTGAATAGAAATGTGCCAATCAATAATGATTTCTTGCTATTTTTTTCCCCGAAAACACAAAAAATCTATTGTTTTCAAGCTAGCGGAAATCGAGAAGAATTGAAAACAAAGCTATTTCCAGTATCAAAACTACGTTGAATATATTTGTTCTGATGCGTACATTTTATATCAGCAGAAATGATAAACTAAATTCGGCTTTCATGTGCATTTCGTAAACTTTAACAATGACTGATTTTATGAGAGTTACATTTTCTTAGTCTCGACCAATATGTCAATAAATATAGGAAAAAGCATATGGTGCAATAAAAAATGAGGAATTAATCAATAAAATCGTTTTGCCTCAACCATACTCTAAAAGACAGTAAATGGCCTAACAAATATTGACAAATTCGAGTTTCGAAGATATGTATACTTTCCTCTTAAAAGTTATAGTTTCACTTTTAATAGGTTATATTCCATGAAACGTTTTAGTGTATTGAAAATTTCAGGCTCTTTCAAAACTTAAATTACTTAAGCTTATATCGAACTCTAGAAGATTAAAGTAACATATACTTAAGCATCCATAATCTAAGTTTTTCCAATTTTCGATACAAAGTTTCTAAGAAATTTCCCTCACAATTTTTGGCGATCTTTCTGTTTTCCTTTCGTTATTGAAACTTTTATCATATCAATAAAAAAATGATTAAAATATTTTGACTAGGTTACGGGCCATTAAATAATTTTCTGACATTTTGGCTAAATGTCAGGAAAGAGTAAATGAACTTCCCTTTATTAATTTTTATAAATTGAAAAAATAAACATTAAACAGTGTGTGTTATATTAACTCTTCTAAGAAATAAAGCGAGATATAGCTACTTTTTTCCAAAGGTTTCCTACTATCGAAATACTACAAATAACATTAGCAGCTCATTTTTGCCGATTTGAATTCTTTGTTTATTTTTTAATTCAAAAATATATAAAATTACGTAAAGTTATTACGTAGTGATTATTCTACTAAGTATTTGATTCCTTATATACAGAGAAAAATGACATTTAATTAAAAAAAATTGAAAACACTTTGAATGAAAGCAATCGTACTTCGCGTTTCTACTTCCATTTCACTAAAATCCTTCATTCAGTTATATAACCTAGAAGACATAACTTTTCCATTTGTGAAATTAAAGGATTTCTAATAGCTAGTCGAATTCAAAGCTAGTTTTCGACTAAATTGTTCCTAATTTGTGAAATATTTAGTTAATGAAGCATAACTTAATATAGACATCTTGTAACGTAGTAGTGAATTGTTTTAAAATAAATAAGCCAATTAAGTTGTGAATCATCATTCTTGATATAATTGATTGGAAGGAAAAATATGTTTGGAAAAAAACAAAGTTTAACAAATGAATATGCATCTAAGATATAGCTGAAGACAATTTCAGCAAGAAAAATTATTACAGTCATTTGTGGTTCGAGTTAAGAGTATAACAAGATACAAATATTACAATCGATCTTTGACACAGCGGTCTGAATAACGATATGTAGAATATTTTGCACAAGTATTTTTAATTTATTTAAGCCAACCTTAATTTCCTTTTATTTTATTTTTACTTTCATTGTTATTTTATTTTTTTGTAAATTAGTTCATTTCTGAAAGTAATTATAAATTCAATAAAAAAGTGAGTATAGCATCTTTTTTCGAATTACTAGTGAAATCTACTTATTAATAAAAAGACTCATAAAGAATCCAGTATTCTGATATCCGTCGTGTACGTACTCAGTTCGTGTAATTTAACTTAAGCTTTTTTCATTTTGAATCGAATTCAATCGCTCGCAGTACGGAATAAAACAGGACTGACTTGAATCACAAGAATTAAGCCGGTTCATGCTTTTAGCTTCACAACGTATATATCGATAAATGCTCATATAGAATTTGAAAGTCAAATTGCCATAAATAAGCTTCTCGATGATTGGCTGAAGCAACCATGTAGACAGTTAAGAAGACATTTATAATGATTGTCTTAAAGATCTTATCACTTTTGTATGCTAAACTGCTGAAATATTGAATTGCAGTCTCATGAATTTGAAAAATTATTTCATTTCTAATAAATGAATTTGAAATTTCGTTCATTTTAATGCCTGGTCGTAGAGTCTCACCTTCGGAACCGTAAGGCCATGGATATGATACCCGATTCTACCTTTGGCTGAATCAAAGGGTACCATTTGATAGATCGGCCGTATGAGTTTTCCTGGTGGACGTTATAGAAAGGGGGGACAGCTCAGAAGAAGTCCTCGCATTTAGCATTTCATTATTTCATTTCTAATAAATGAATTTTAAATTTCGCACATTTTAATGCCTCGTTGTAGAGTCTCACCTTCGGAGGTTCCATTTGGTATATCAGCCGTATGAGTTTCCCTGATGGACGTTATAGAAAGGAGGAACAGCTCAGGTATCGTCCTAGGGATCTGGCTATTGTCCAAAATCATGATGTACTAACTTCCATTAGTCGCAATCAGTTTCATCTTTAAATGCAACGAATCTCGTGGGTATAAAATTTTTTCTATGATATGTGCACATGGGTTTGAAAATATTTCCCTTTTAACTATAATAATTAATTAGTCCTAATGAGAGTGCAAATTAATATTCTGTCAAAAAATTCAAATTGTAATACGCTAAAAACAGCTAATCGATGCAGATGGAGTGATTATCTATTAGATACTGCGACTAGCGGAGGATTAAAATAGAACCTCATATCTAATCACTTCAGTGTATGTAAAGCAGAAGAATAGTCGGCACTTTTTCTTTTCTACGAAGTGAAATTTTCTTAGAAAAAACTTTATAAATGTCTACGAAACATACACCCTGTAAACACAGAACACTACTTGCATTGTAAAGTCACACTAGTTGTTATCTTAAACCACAACACGTACGATGCAGAAACCGTTTGCAAACCTACGGAACAAGTTTTGATAAGGAACCGCAAAAAGTAGCATTGTGTAATTTTTGGAAACAGTAGCTTAGAAAATGGCAGAATAGCGAGAAAAAGAAACAGTTACGATTCAAACAAAAAATTAATACTTTTTTACATAGTTATAAAATTATTCTATACCATGGAAGTTCATTTGATTCACATCCTAGGTAGCTCGTTTCAAAGAGATCCCACTTTGCTATGAAACCGCCTTTGCATAAGTAATGAATTCTAAGATTATTTTTAGAGAAACAGGAGGTTGCAATTCATAATTTTCGCCACGAGAGTTCTTGGGGAGCCACGCGACAACTTTGAATTAGAAATTAGAGAAGTCGATGAAAACGGTAACCCCATAAGCTTCTCAAGATTTGAACGTTGGAGGAATCTGAAGGAACACTCAAGCTTTATGTAAATGCAAATGATTTTGCATTTGAAGAGGAAGTTTAGAATATCAGTACAAGAGTATAATCCGTTGTTTTCGTGAATTTATACACTCTTGAAATGTGTCAGAAATGCTAATATTAAATCCGTTACTTCATCCAATGGTCGGAAATTCATCTTCTACGAAACTTTTACTTCAAATGAAATCACTTCTCAGACTGACACCCTTAAGATGACATATTCAAATTTTAGGAAATAAGAATACTGCTAAGTTATTCCGGAAAAAATAAAACAATTTAATTATAAATACGTTGTGTTGGTTGGTTGGGTTTACTGGCACAAAAACCAGATTTTCCATGCTGTGTCAACTTATGAACGTTGCGATAGCGGAAAACAAAATATTTTTAAAGAATGTTGGATTGGAAAGACAAATTTATCAGAAACAAAAATACAAGCACCAAATATGTAATTTTTTTAGAATTTCAATGACATTGCTTTCAATTCATATTTAAGCCATTCACAAACTCATTTCAAAGATTATTTTAGACTTGTTTTTTCTGATGGGTTAAATAAGATTATTAAGTTTAATTATTTTTAACTTGAAAACGGGAAAACTTCATATTTTTAATAGTCTATCTACTTATGTTATTTTATAAACATGCAAAGTTTTAGCAAGAAATGTTGAAAAAAATATTGAAAATTAAATTTTGTCCATTTATTTTACTTCTCCAAGCCATGAATATCAACACCTGAAACTAATTCCAAAGCACACTCAGTGGGAATTTATGACTTTTCTCTTAGAATCCCCCATACTCAGATTATTTAATGCATTATTCAACAGTAAGAGTTTTCGTAATTAAACGTACCTAAAGAACAATTAAATGTATTACAAACGCTGTTTATTATCAGAAGATAGCTCTTCAAAGTCTTTAATGCATTACTAGCCGAAAAGACATCAAAGAAAACAAAACAAACTTGTTTATTTCTTCTTTGTGAAACCATTTTTGTCGAAATGAGTTGTAAACTTTTATAGGATGTAGAAATGAGTCATTTAAGTCATTCTATATTTTGATACATTGTAAGTATGAAAAAAAATTTTTCCCAATCCCTATTTAATGCTTTTTCTTAAAAGTGAAGAAACAAAAATATTGGCTCAAATATTTCAGGATACAAAGTGGTATAAATCTGAAGATAAATATAAAGAAATCCCCTAATGTTTTCCTTGATCTTATTTTGGCATCGAGTTACTTCGATGTTTCTTTTCCAGTAGCGCCGTTACTTTAATACGGGTAAGAAAAATGACGCCAGATTTTAAAGAGATTTAGTGAAATTTCATCCGCATATTAAGTTCAATACAAAGCTTTAAAGAAGAAATGAAACCATTTCAAATTTTGACACCACAAAAGATGTATTTTGTCATTTCAATTTATTATTTCAAAAGACATTCCCGAAGTAAGTATTACAGCGTTCACTTTTTGTTTATCTTATTTGTTACTAATGCACCTCCGTAGCGGAAACAAAAGCAAAGAGAAAAACAGAAATACGACAGAGAATACGCTTCTGTAATCTATTTCGCAGAAAGAGAAGTTTTAACTTTTCTTTGGCTTTAAATTAAACGATGATCACCATTCTGAACAGTGCATGCGAAGAAAGTTTTCATTTTTCGGACTGCATCACATTCAGAGAGTTTTTCGACTCTGAAAAATAACTTTGACTTTTATTTGAAATATATTCCTTGTTTTAGTTAGATTGAAATAAAAAGATATTTAAGGACTCGAAGATATTGCGTCTCTGTCTCAATATATGAAGAAGCAAATCAAAAGTGGTATAAGTCAAATTTCCTTACGTTTAAAACATGATTTAAAAAGATACAAAAATGCATTATCCCTTACGGCTTGACCCGTCATTTGCTGGCCAAAAGGCAAATTTATAATATGCCACGAATTTATTTTCCTTTTAGCATACAATCGTGTTTAAATTACGTCCATTTTCGCAAAGCATTATCATAAAAAATTTTGACTTACACCCTTATGCTTCTAATGGCCTGTGTATATTTCTTCTACATTCCGTATCTAAATGTTTAGATAATCTAATCGGTGTTTATTATTCGTTTATTTATTTTTCGTCTTTTGGTAAGAGAAACATATCGAAAAGTAAATCGGTGTATAAAATGGAAACAGAAAGATAGGTGAGGATTCATTTTTCTGAATGTACGGCGATAGATATACTCGAGGGAGTTGAGAACAACATATGAATGTATTATAACATACTATGAAATAAAACGCATTTTAACAAACTATGTTAAATATTCTGTCAAAATGTTTTTATATGCCCATTCAAGCTTATTGGCGCTTTTAAAATTTAGTAGTCGTGCAAGATAAATGTAATTACGCATGTCATTCAACTGCGCATTATCTTAGGCTGTGCAAATACGTTAGATCTTTTTTCTTCTGCAAGATCGCATTGGATTCCAAAATTAAATCGAGACGACACACCGAATCAGGTTTTCTTTTTCACTTTGCGTTTAAAATAAGCATCTTGTCTACGCTTAGTTGATATAATTATTAATGAGCTTTCGATTTCTCTAACTCATGACTGTTTTTTGTCTCATTTGCGCTTGTTTGCTTCTGGATGAACTTTACAAAAGTTTTCGAGCCTAAAACCTTGCAATCTCGGCTCTTCTTAGCTGGGTGCTCATTTACCCCACCCCCTGCTATAACCTTCCCTTAAAGCGCACGGAAATGGGCTGTGATGGCAAGGATAATTGGACCCCCTACCGCGCTTTCTCCTAAGCGATCTCAGAACCTTACCTCCCCTCAAAAGGAGCCAAACGCCTCAGACCGGCCTTCGTAGCTGTTAAGGGGAAATTTCTAGACCGTCCCAGACCGCCTCGCTTGGTATGAGAGGGTTGTCAATGTGAAACCATGCTGCGGATGTACCATTCACCGATAATGGCCATTGCAGGGTGCTGAGCGTATTTTTACTAAGTATTATTGAAATATAGAAAATTCTTGACTCAAAGAGTCTAGAGAAATGAAAATTAAAATGGACTTAACATTCTGGATTCTCCCTGTCGTAATAATTTTGTTTTTGATTGCTCAATTTAAATAAAAAATACTTTATCTGAATTCTTAGTCAGCTCTAGACATGAAATATGGAAATTCAATCGACATGCGTAGCATTTATGATCAAGTTTTCTGAAGCAGACTATGGCAGTGAAGACCTCAACATATAAGAAAGTACATCACCATGGTCTGTACTCACGAGGAAACCCATGTGTATGGCAGTGAGGACTTCAGCATATGAGAAACGGCATCACCATGGTCTATATTCACGAGGAAACAGTACGCGTCATTCACATTGTAAAAAATTAAAGATATTAAAAAGTCTAAATATTCATATTGTAAAGACTAAAGCAGAATGTTCTGTTTAATACAAATATTAATTGAAGTGAAAATTTAAATTCATCGCGTACCAATTTGAGTTTTATCTGTAAATTTTGAAACTATCTTGAATAAAATTGTAATGTTCGACCATTCATTAATTATTTAGCATTGCCATCAAAGAGTTTAAAAGGTCAAAACTCGTTTAAAAGGCAGTAGGTAATTAATTACCCTAATTTTGTTTTCTTCCACGCAGTTGACAGCCTTTGCTATAGAGTATTAAATATTGTACACACATAAAGTTATTTATTCACTTATAGATATAAAAGTAATTATAGTAGAAAAAGAACTTATAGAAGATCTTAATAGCATATGTCGTAAGTACTATCCTGCTTTTATTCTTCCGTCAATTTATGAATGTTTAAAAATTCATTATTACTGGATATAAAGCATTTAAAATTTCTTTTTCTTTGTATTATCCATTATCTTCTTAAATTAGAAGATCCTAATGTTAAATATTTCTGACGTGCGATTATTGATGCCATAATGAATTCGAAACTACAAAGAGAAATTCATGAATTTTGAGTTGAATATTCAAGTTACATGTATTATTCACATAAAATTAATTTATTTATTGAGAAACATTTATTTACCTAAGTGAGATTATATTTTAAAAACACAATGCATTTTATTTTTTAAAAGTTTTGAAAGTCATTTTGTAAATGCATTAAGAAAACAATACATAGAAAACGTTTTAGTGACTGTCACGGGGAAAAAAGCAAATCCCTGTAGTTTATTTTTCATAACTTTATACAAGAGCATGTGAATATTTAAGGCTAAATAAGCTCATACATAATTTAATATTAAATTATTAAACTTCGTATTATATTTCTTTTTCGTTATTCTGCAAAATTTAAGCATATTTTTAAAAAAGTTAAAATTTCGCAGATTAAAATGTTTGCCTCGGTCAACGTAGAAATCACGTATCAGTTACTCATGGTATTTTGCGGGCAACTCTACTACAAGAGCTGCACACAAACAATGGTTATAAACAGCCAGATATATTGCACAGAAGAAGTAAAAATAGCGTCCGCGCTTGCAGGGTTAAAGGAAGCATTCATTTTTATACACCCTTCTCATATTACCCTTTCTGATGCAGTTTATTTATAGCTACCATTAAAAACGGGTAATATAATACATATAATTCTTTGGATAGCATTATCCAAGTGGTCCAGTCATTATATGCAATTATAAATGGGATAGGAAATTCCATAGAAAAATCTTCATAATACCTGTCACATGAAAAAAATTAATTCTTCTAAGAAATTTTTAAACTTGAAAAAATATTTAACCCTCTGAACGGTTAGCTATTTTGATGTACTAGTTTTCAAGTCTTGAAAAATTTGCTTTTAAATTGAATAAGTTGATCTTTATTGCTTTTAGTCAAGTCTCTGAAATCTTAAGAATATTTTATCCATGGTAGTTTAAGAAATTATACACATGGACATGAGTATCTGCTTTTAAACTAAATATGAGAAACGGAAAAATATCTCTGAAAAGCTTAGAGGGTTAATAAATTCATTAAAATTTGTTTTTAAAGTATTAAACTTTTTTCATATATCATTTTCTTTACTCTAGAAATTAAACACATATTTTTATTATTAAACTAGCTGTTACCCGCGACTTGCTGTTGTGCGCGAAGAATTTGAATTATTATTTTTTTTAATTCACGAATGTAAATGTTTCGTTACATGTTGAAAAGAGAAGTTAAAAGTTTTGACGGTTGATAATACATAATTGGACGACTAACAGGAGTGTCTGCTGTTATAGTTAGGTAATTTATTTATCTATGCTAACACACTTTTGTATACTGTGTTTTTTGCACGGATGTAGAGGATTTGTGGTCTGGGCACACATGAACAGGCCATATATAGTTGCCCATGGGAAAATACGGTTTTTCCAAATGTACACCTGCCCCTTTGAGTGTCTGGCCCTGAAACTAGTAAATGCTAATTTTAAAGGGAATTGCAACCTTTTGAACTGGGATGGTAAATTCTTCGGTGTTATCGGAATGCGTGGAATTAAAACACTCTCTCCTCTCGCTACGTCAGTCATAACAGTAGCTCTCACGACGTTTGGACCTAGGTGTGTAATTTGTAACCGTGTGCCAATGCGTAGTCTCGGTACATCCAGGTTACGTATCAATAGTACTCGCACACTGACTTTTAATCTCAGCTTGTCGGAAGGTACCCTTGACAATTCTAAGGAGTTGAAGAACTCTACAGGATATGATGTTACTTGTTATTGCCCATTACCGTATCTACAGATAGATATTCTGTAATATTTTTCTACATTTGCTACATTCTTTTTTCATTTATCTGACCTAAACTTTCATTATTCAGTGGCAAAATTACCAATTCAACAACCATTCTCTATTGCTCATATTAGCTTTTAGTACAGGATAAACCTTGCTTATCAGTTCCTCTGTAATATGAACAATTTTGAAAAATTCCCCTTTCAATTTAATACACTGTTTGGATCTCTCTTCAACCGACCTTCACCAATTTTCAAAATATTAGTTCTGATTCAGTGTCGTTGAACAGTTGAACTCTCATATTCGTAGTGAGTTTAATTTTTTTTAACATGCTGCCATAACGGAGACTTCTTTAAACATGCATTTAATTCATCCACCGATGTCTCCTAGTTATTAAAGATCCAATCTGTCTAAAATTGCCTGGCATCGATACCGTCATCCTCCCATGATTCT
This sequence comes from Araneus ventricosus, assembly GCA_013235015.1. Taxonomy (NCBI): domain Eukaryota; kingdom Metazoa; phylum Arthropoda; class Arachnida; order Araneae; family Araneidae; genus Araneus; species Araneus ventricosus. The sequence continues at coordinate 234,968 of BGPR01000474.1, forward strand.
TTGGTTGTTATTAATATCTTTCATAGTTCGATTTAATGCTTCAACTGCTCTTTCTGAAGATATTGTACATTCGTCCCAAACCGACAGCTTACAATGCTATAACATTCTACAGTTTTCACTACTGCGTCAGCAGATTTTTTTGTCTTTCCGAATTTGAGCTAAGCTAATTTGAGTAGATTGAGAAGGAAAGACTTCCAAATACCGCCAGGAGCGTTCTGAAAAAAATAACCACCTTCACCACTTTCAATCTGTTGCAAAGCAATATCGAAAACGTTTTTTGTCCTGAGTTCAACCTTGGAAAGAACTCAGTTAGTCGCTGTTGCAATTATTTTGTATCGTAGGGCAGTTTCTGCATTAGGTCATTAATAATTTCTTCTATCCTATGTGGTCTACTCATTCCAAAACTCGATAGATCTTTGCCAGTTATCGCAATATCACTTAAGTCTTCTACCCAATTTAATTCTCCGTTACTGTAAATAACCTCATTGTACTCAATGGTATCATCAGGCCTTTACAACCTGTGGAATATATTATTCACCATGCTATATGTCATCCGCTTCTACCATTCAAAAGAATACATAAAACAAAATTTATCTTCGTATGTTTTCCTTTAGTTATAATTAACATTAGTTTTTAAATTTTAATCTAAAAACTCTTGCAACTATATCATATCTATCAATAGATTTCTGTCCCGGAGTCAATTTCTTGAATGAAATCTGATAAGGAGAAGATACAAATATAAATAACTGAAATTAAATGAACTGCAAACTCAAAAAATTAAAATCAGGCGTCGAGTTGAGTAATTTCAGTTATTATTCCACAAATTAATTATTTATTTCTTTTCTCAGCAAGATCACATAATCACGGTTTTCTTTATGATCACGGCATGTTTGACTTTAAAAATAAGTTATTCCACATGCTTATGCTTTTCTTAAGGATCACGTGACAGTTGATTTTAAAAATAAGTTATTCCAATTGTTTACGCATTCCTTAAAGATCACGGGACAGTTGATTGAAAAATAAAGTAGTAATCTTCATCGCGAATCGCTGAGTTAATGGGCCTTTCTTTGTTAATTATTTAATTGTTGTCTATAGTAAAAAATATTGAATTTATGATAAAATCACATATCCTATGTCCATTCCTGGGTTTTAAGCTACAATTTTGCCAATTTTCATCCAAATCGGTTTGGTAGTTTGGCCGTAAAAGTGTAACAAACATGCTTTCGCATTTATTATATTCTTAAGGATTTTTCTTTTTTCGATCTTTTCAAATGCATTAAAATTTTGTAGATTTAAAAAGCAATTTCATCATGAAAGCACTTTCAAGAATGCTTCTGGTATTTCCCCTTTTCAAAGCTTCGCAATCATAATAAACTGGTAGTTTCTGGTTGTATGAATTATAGAGAAAAAAACAAATGAATAACCTTTTTTCCTTGGATATCGTATCTGTAATGACATAGTAGCTTTATGACGATACAAGTGGCATTACGAAGTCTTTGTTTACGTAGCCGACTTGTTGTGGCAAGCCGCTTATCACGCTATCACACAAATAACTTTTTTCTTGAGTTACCTCTCAAACTGTCATGCTTCAGTAGCAAAAGGCTGCAAAGTAACATATAGCGTGCTTTGTGAATAGCACGCGAACGAGGTCGACTGAACTTGTGACGTAATAACCTCTCTCTGACCCGTGGCCGTTACATTCCACAACTTGAGGAGAACGAAGCCGTTCTGCCTCTAGCAATTGAGGTGAAAGTCTGCTGGTTTTCGATTGGAAATGAATTGTCAAGTCCTGTTAGTTGTCAGGCTGGACCATTTTTCAAGTCAACAACCCGATTCGATGGAAACAGATGGAAAAACAAGATAACAGGTCGCCAGGTTCTTATCCGTCCCCATCTTGCAAAAAGCATTGGCACCGTAGACAATTAAAAAGAAGTTAGTGGGAATGCCTAATCTGTCCACTACCCATGCAGCCACTGACCTGAGAATCAGTATGCCCCAGGGATGATAGGAGGAATAAAAAGTTATTTTAAATGACCTTCAACTCTCCAAAAGTACTTTGGACGACGTTAAATGGATAGATAAAAGTGTGGTGACAGGTGCAAATTATGGGCAGAAAAGAAGAAGCACTGGGTGATAGTGGTGACATATTAAAGGACCGTCACAGATAAAAGGAAATCACGGTCACCCGTTGTCCTTCCAGAAGCTACTCAGATTGAATACAAACTAATGAGATCGCATCATGATGGAATGGTGAGCGATAATGTGCTTTTTCGCTATTAAATTTTTATTTTTCTATCAATCACACATAAAGGAGTAGAAGTCATGGCACTTTAAGATGGCTTTTTGTCAGTTTGAGAAAATGAAAAGATAAAAAAGAAGACTAGCATGGCATAGGCATTTTTTTTTTCACGCTGCCAATGAACAAATGCCACCTCACAACATTTGTGCTTTTTTCAATTAGAATTTTTATTAACGTAATTGCCTTTATTTATACAAACTAACGTTTCTTAACGTCACACTTTTATCATTAAAATTATATGATTGCAGCTTCTAGGAATGTAGAAGAAAATTCTGTTTGTGCTATTTTCTATATTTTATCAATCATGTTTATAATGATTTAGAATGATGATTGTTATTGAACACGAAAAGTAATTTATTTATTATTTTATTCTGCGTAAGTACCTGAAGAAATCTATGTAAGTAAATCATTTTCCAACAATAATCAGTTCTAATACAATTTTTTATAAAATTCAAGTGAATACACATGAATAATAATTGCTTTGACTGTTAATTTGCGAGTAGTAGAAAATAAAATGTAAATAATTTTTGAATGCAGATTTTCCCCATTTAAATTTTAGTTAGAGCATAAAATTAATAGAAAAGCAAAGAAAGAAATTTCACCAAATGTTCCATTATTTAAAACAGTCCAAGCAAAAAATTCCATATAATTCAAAGACTAAATGTCAACTTAAGTGTCTTCATTCTCGTCAAATTTTAGATGTGTCTGCAATAGAACTTGATATATCTTGTCAGTGTAGTAAATCAAACAGCTGAAGTATATCCCCAATATAAACGGTATTAAACGTTTGATATTTACAAAATATGTTTTGATTTGATTTTTTTAATTAGCGTCGTCCTTTCATTCATCACTCCACTCTCAAAACTTCCACAACATGGAGCGTGAGGACGATTGACCCACAACCACGGTTTTAAAGTTATGAAAAGGTCTAAATTAACGAATACGGTTTCGAAACTGCGATCTATAGACTCAGTGTCCAAGGCTGTATAACCATTTAGTATAACCAGTTAAGATGAGAGATCGAGCGTTGTATTGACAATTAAGTTTCGAATAAAATAATGGAAAATATCCTGTCCGTTGAGTAAAAATTTATGAGCGTATTTTTTTTTTAATTTAAAAATGCACGTAGAAATAAAGCGCATTGGCAAAATGTTTTATTATTTGAAACAGAATTTAATGCTCGACGAAATAGTGTATTTTTATTTGTTAATTATATCAATTGTTTTGTATTTTCAGATCATTAAAATGGAATGTCAAGTGACAAAACTGAACATTTTGGACACTATTTGCTTTTTGCTTTTAATCGAGGTGATAAACCGCCGAAACTATTCTTGAGATTTGTACTGTATATTGAGAAGTAGAACTGCCTCAAAGCACTGCCCGTCGTTGGTTTTCACGATTGAAAAAAAATTAAGAGCGAATGAACCAACTTATTCGTCAAATGACCAGAGGAATTTGAAAATTTAAAATCAATTCGAAAAACGTTTATGAATTATTACTCAACCCAATATAAATGCCATTTGATATCTGATGATACATTTCACTTTCTATTCATCACAGACAAGGTGGAAGAAATGCAAACATGATTTAAATATTACTTTTTCATTTCAAAGTGATGAAAAAGAACTAAAAATAAGTCATGTTTATAACAAGTACATAAGAATATCGTGAAAAATTTGACACAAATAAATGCGAAAAGTGAAAACTTAAATGGCTATAAATCCATCCAAATTGTTTTTAGGAGTTTAAATCAGTATTTCTTTCATTGAAATTTTGTCGCATCACCCTTAAAGTTTTCATGAATATGCATGAAAAATATTTGATCATCTAATGCATGCAAACAGACAGAAAAAGTAAACAGATTTGCATAAAATCTTCAGACATCTCGTATTTACAAATATTGCATGTTTACTTCTTCATAATTCTAAATCTCTAAAGATGAAGGAATTTCACCAAAAGTCATACAGCAAATATATAAGTAATATTATAAAAATGAAAAAAATAATGGGAAATAGTAAAAAAGCCACAATTTAAGATATAAACACACAAAAACTTATCGATGTAACCTTATCATGAACATAATTTACTTTTATTTCAGACTAGACAACTCTTTTACAACAACACTGCAAACAAAATAAAGGCCATTAGTGGGAAAACTCCATACTTGCCTAATGATACACGAAAGAAAATTTTTCCTTATATCAAGATACCTTTCAACATTTCGCAAGAAATATGCTGTTGACAAAACACAAAAAGTTTCAGCATTCGAATATACTACCTCTCATCTTTTTATCTAATCTTTTCAACGAATATCATATATATAACTTTCTATTTACGTTTTACATGAAACATTTTATAATTAGTTTTACATGGCATTTTCATTTTATAAATAGCAACATAATATCATTATAATGCAACTTTATATCATTTTTGCCCATGATAATTTTTTACCAACTTAGTTTAAGAAAAGATGTGGTTGTACATTTTTTTTCCGGGTTTTCATCAGGAATGTATTCGCAATACACAAACAAACTGTGAATTTACAGTTTAATTTATATAATGAATAGTTATTATACCGCATCCCATTTAATTCTTATGAGATGCTTTGCCATCCTTAGAAATTGAGAGAATCCCTTCACACACACATACTAAAATACGATGCTGATAATCATAATTTAATGATAATAAGAATTATAATTATGCCACTTTTCGTAGATTTTTCGGAATAATCTGTGATTTGAATTAACATAAAATGTCTTATTCGAAACTATCTTGCATGAAATCTTTTTAAATTACATTTTTAATTCATAAATCGGTAACAAAATATCATTACTATACAACTTCTCATATTTTTCGTACATGATTATTATAGTAAGTTTATAAAAAGACAAAACAAAAATTGTGGTTGTACGGGTTTTTTTCCTCAGATTTCATCCGTAAAGCATATATATATATATATATATATTATTTTAAAACTTAGATTTTCCTGTCTTATTTATATAATGAGCAGTTATAATACCACATTCCATTAAATTCTTATGAGATGTCGCGCCTTGGCTAGAAATGCAGATATTATTTTTTTTTTACTAAAATGAAAATGCTAATATTCAAAACAATGCTTATAACAATAATAATCGTGACATTTTTGAAGATTTTTTGGGGAATATAATCTTTGATTTGAGTGAACTTAAAATGTCTTTCTCCAATCTGGATTGAGCTTATAATGTAATTTAAGAGTTTTCTTTTCAAAGGATCGAGACACGTTCTAGAGATAAGTTAAAGCCTTTTTTCCCTCATTTTTGTCTCATAAAAACATTATTTTGCCTCCTGAAAAGTTGATGACGTTTTGGGTCGTGACCAACATCTATACAATGCAGTTTGTTATGTTCCCTTTCCAGCCGAATCGATTCTCTCGAAAGAGAAACTAGACAATATATATAAAAGCTTTTTCGTCATTTTGTACTCATTTATTTATTTATTATTTTTGGCATCTTTCCTTCATCAGGAGAAAAACCGTTTGCTGATTCCTCTAGCACCCACCCTTGACATTCAATACTGAAGATTTATTGAAACGAGCATTAATTTTTTAAGGTATCTGAAAACATCTTCCTTTTAAAAGATACATTTTCCCATTTCGCTAAAACAGATACGTGAAATTTCTTATCACGTTCCATTTAGAAGTATTTGTCTGATACATAAAATGCTAACAACACAGATTCAGGGAATAGGAAAATTCCCATTCAGTAGAAATGCTGTTAACAGCATCCTCCGATGGTTGTTATTTTATATTAAAAGCATAAAATTTTAAGAATTTCACAATTTTCTACATGTAGACAATTTTTTGAAAAAAATAGATATTGATTGAAACCGTTGGAATAAAAGTAAACTCATAAATAAAAATGGAACGCATTGCTTAAATCATCAAGTGTAATATAAACAATAGGACTCTGAAATGCTACTACTTGCTCTCTTACAACCCAGTTATACCGCTTTAATTAATTAGATAAAAATATATTTTTAGAGTGTGTTTTATTTCATGGATTATTTTTTGAGAAAAAAATAAATATAAATAATTATGTTATCATTCCATGTATTTCTTCTTCTTTTTAAAATGAATAAAACAAAGAAAATATTTCTAATCGTTAAACCTTTATAGTTTTAATATAAAATATACTTAAATTGCTAATAAAACAAGATATATAATCAATAACAAAAATTGTAATCAATGATAATATCATTTCATACGTTTCTTCGGATTTTAATTAAAAGGACAAAACAAACAGAAAATTGTTGAATTTCTGAAATTTATATTTTTAGTATAAAATGATAGATTATATAATGCTAGCAACACAGTTTCAGAGAATAGGAAAATGCCCATACATGAGAGATACTGTTAACTTGAACAACAGCAATCCCAACAATAGAGTACAAGATTTTTCGCTCTTTTGAACAATTAGTAGTTCTTTTAATAATCGTTTAAAACTAACCGTATAATACTATTTACTTATCGTTTAATTTGCGCCGTTTCATTTCGTGATGGCAAAGATGATAATTTTTGAAAATTGCAAAAATAATAATCAATTACATTATTTCTCGGGTTTCTTCTAATATTAAAAAGGCTGCGGTGGCCTAGTGGTAAGGCATCGGCCTCGGAGCCGGAGGGTTCCAGGTTCGAAACCCGATGCCAATGAAGATCCGTCGTGTATTGTGCCTGTTGCACGTTAAATCATACATAGGGAGTCAAACGCCCTCCCGCTGGTGTGATGTGGAAGTTTGGAGAGGGAGTGCCAGCTCAGGTGTCATCCATGTTATCTGACCGCGGTTCAAAATTACAAGGTCCGTCCCTAAAAAGCCCTCGTGTTGCTTCAAAACGAGACATTAATATAACTAAACTTCTAATATTAAAAAGTTGCAAAACAAATCGAAATGGTTAAAATTTTCCACTTTTAAAATGGAAGTATATCTCTCACTGAGTGCTACTTAAAAAGACTTTTAACAAAGTCAAAAAAATCAATACTGTTTAATTTCATATGCTTTTCTAAGATAGTGAAGTTGGCCAAATCTCAGACTAGTAGGCAAACATTGGACTTCCCAACGTCAATACACTTGATGGTGATCAAATAAAAGCTGATGGGAAAATGGAATCATTCGTTTCCTCTTCTGATTTCGATTGATTTGTTTGTAAAACTGAAAAAGTTACACACGAGAAATATTTTTACGTATCTGAGATGCTTTATTTTCAGTCTAAACCCTTGATTGGGATTTCAGTTCTATTTCTTCGAAACAAGCCTTAGACGCCTTAACCAATTTCGAAATCGAAAAGAAATCCTTTTTCTCTAGTTAACTACTTCAAAATACCCGAATTCTTATATTGTTTTTTCTTTTATTCATTCAGTTTTCTTTTATTATTAGTAAATGTCAGAGACCAAATCAAGAATGCTTTAAACGCTTTAAAAGTCCATGTTATAAAATTTAACAAAGCTTTTTTTTTATTTTGTAGCATCAGGTTTGTACATACCAGTTTATCCCCTATCCCTAGTTGATAACTATTCCTAAATTGGAAACAGTAAAAATAGAACTATTTGATTAAGTAATATCTACGATATGTTATAAATTGGTGTCTGGTTTGATGGTGATCAAATAAAAGGGGATGGGAAAATTTAATAATTTATTTCCTCTTCTGATTTGAATTGATTTGTTTGTAAAACTGAAAAAGTTAGCCACTAGAAATAATTTTACGTATCTGAGCTGTTTTATATTTCAGTCTAAACTCTTGATTGGGATCTCAGTTCTATTTCTCCCAAAAAACCGGTAGGCGCCTTATCCAATTTAGAAATCGCAAAGAGAACCTTTTTCTCCCGTTAACTACTTTAAAATACCCGAATTCTTTACATCGTTTTTCCTTTTATCCAATCGGGTAAAGGGCAAAGACCGAATAAAGAATTCGTTGAACGCTTTAAAAGTGCTTCTTTTAAAATCTAACAAGGCTTTCTTTCTTCGTTTTGTAGCATAAGGTTTATAAATACCAGATTATCTCCTATCCTTAGTTGATAACTATTCATAGATTGGAAACAGTGAAAACAGATATCTAAGATTAAATATTATCCATGGTATATTACAAACTGGTTTCAAATAATGCTCTAATAATACACACTAAGTACTCAGTACCAAGTTAATTTTGTAATCCATTACGTATCCTGCAGTAATATGTAGCACGTGACGTCACGGCTCCATCTAAGACAACCTGCAATTAGATGTCAGACGGCATGAGCAACTTATCTGTCGTATGACTGTGACTCCATTAGCTACTTAAAAGCAACTAATTCACTTTCAGTACCTGTTTATTCTCTTTCTTTATACTAATGCGTCATAACCACATTGCTATCTTAATAATTTATCGGTCTTTACTTAATGAACAAGCTCGTTCAATAAAGAGGCGAAAATATATTTCTCTAAATTATTTTATCAAGCTGCTCTGCATTCAAAAATGCAAAACCCCTAAACATGTTTTCAATTAAGATACAAATCAGACCTGAGAAATAAATTTATATAAAAAAGGCTGTTGATAAATTAATTTTTGTCATTAAAAACTTTTCTTCAAAATGAGGTTGAAATGTTACTTCATTAATGATTTTACTGTTATTATGAATTTAGGCACTGAAATTAAAATACAAGTTATTTTTATAAACTCATCTGCTGTAATTAAAATATGTTATTTTCGATTCCTTCATTGCCAGATTTCGCGGGAGATATTGAGAGAGAAGACGAAATACGAATTATCTGCATATATTGCAATGTTTCGAAATGAAGAATATTAGAACGTTTAGTAATAGTTCCCGAAAACTACAGGTTAATATAAAATCAATTTCAGGCCAATATTAAGTAATTATGCGAAAAATGCAAATAAATTATTTTAAATGAATTGCAATCATTTTCGATAATTTAGATATTCTTTTTTAACATTCGGATACAAACTGTAAAAGAATTCTAAGTAATTGTAATAGAAATTTCAATTACTTAATTATAGTATTAATTATTAGAACCTTGAAAATTATTCAACGTGCTACAAAATTATTGGCTTTCTTTTCATTTTACTTCAATGAATAGAAAAAGTTGTATGCAAAAATATTACACTTTATTTACGAGAAAATGACAAATATTAGATACTTTCTATAAAATAAGTGCTGAAAAGTTTCATTTTTTTCGTCATTTTTACGATGTCAAGTATTGGGATATCAATCCACCAAATCGCCTGAAAACAAATCGTTGGGATGTTGATTCAGTCAACTTTTTATTTCAATGGATTTTATCTGTTTAATTTATTAAACTTCACTTTTAATAATGGAATCCGATATAATCACAATTATCTTTCAACTTTGTCGCATTAACTATTGTAAATATTTACTGTAACTTATTCAGCCATAAAATTTCAAATAAATCACCATCAAAATGCCGTTTTATGCAAAATATATCTGAATTACGAATGCCCTTTGTGTCAAAATAACTTTTAAATGAGCCACAGATAAGGAGGATACAACGTGGGATTGAGACAATTAAAATTATAAATCTTAAGAGACCAAACATAATTCCTTCGAGAATTCCTGGGTCTCAGTTTTATGATGCGCCTATCTCTCTAAAATCAGAACCATACTTTGCCTCTGAGGCTTCATTATTTCCTGGAAATATCATTTTTCCATCAGAAATGTAAAAGATCCAATATACCTTTTGGCCCCAACCCCCCTGTTCTACCACAAACAATTCATTACCAGTTGTTTAGAATGTGACGAGAACGGGATAATGCTATGAATTGTTTGAATTTATCGCCTTTACAGTTGTATCCCCAGGGAAGAAAGTTACAGCAGAGTCTGCATTAGAAATGGGGGAAGGTATCAACTAGTAGGAGGAAAGGATTTCTGTAGAAATGTTGTTATTCATTGGATAAAAGGAACTCTCACAAGTTTTGTGATGATTTAATATAAATAAATATCGCATCCTTAGTCTATTTTATGAGATTGGACAGCATTGTTGAACATATTCCTCACAGAGATGGGTATGTTTTTATCGATACTGAAAAATATCCATTCAAATTTAGATAATAACAAAGTAATTTATTGTTCCCTTTGGATTTTGTTTGCTTGGATTATTTGTGTTCATTCTTTATATTTATATCGTGAAACGGTATTCAAAGAGACAATTGTGCGTAGGTGAGTGAAATACTTTGGTATTATTTTGTTTGGCATTGTAGAGTTTGGTGCGAAATATGTAAGCAACTTGTTTCATCATTGAGTTATGGATCTTTATATATAAGATATGAATTTTAAAAAGCGAATTTTTGAATTTTGTGCCGTATGAATAGAAAATATAGAGCTATATAATTTTTTGGTGTTATGCGACATGGAGCTATTCACTAATTTAAGAAAATGAATATCGTAGTTGTATATCTACCTTATTTATTAGCATGTTTTACCTCAGTAGAGATGTGATATTCAATAATACAGGAAGCTATACATAGGTGAAAAAATTACACTGGTATTGTGTGCTGGCATTGTAAGGTTTTGTATGGGAAACATAAACAACTCCATAAGTATTCAATTATTCAAAGCGTTGAGTAATGGATCTTTACAAAACAATAAAGTTTTAAAAAGTGTATATTTTTATTTTATATCATATAAATAGAAAATAAATAAAACACAAACACACCTAGAGAGCTGCGAGTCCAACTTTTTTATCATGAAATATGGAGAAGTGATTCAAGAAAATTAATACCTCACTGGTAAGGAAAAAATAAATAATACACAAACACACCTGGAGAGCTGCGAGTCCAGCTTTTTCATCGTGAAATATGGAGAAGTGATTCAAGAAAATTAATATCTCACTGGTTATTAAAAAAAGTGAGGCAGAGAAAATTAAATGTTTCCATCATTTAAAATATTTCGCATAAAAATGTACGTCATAAAAGTATCTATAAATTTACGATACGTAGACAGAATTGGTGAAAATCTCTTTAACACTAGTTTTCCCTGAAACATCCCCAACTAAATAAAGAATATTTTTATTATGGCCAAATTAGTCCGTGCCAGGCAGAGAGGCAGGTTGGGATCTCAAAATTTTATGAGTACACCCATCACCCATTTACGTTTTTCTCATCTTCAATAAATGCTTCATGAAAAAGTTTTGTAGCGAAACTGATGAATTCTAAATTTTTAAAATTTTAACTGTACTTGCATTAGACACTTTTAAAGTACTTAAAATGAGTGTACCTCGAAGAAACAGAAATGGTGTTTAAAATTTGTTTAAAAGTTTAATATCTTCATGATGTTCAAAACTTTTAATTTTTATTATTTTTGTTTTTTCTAAAACGTATTGAAACGAAATTGTAATCTTATAGCAATCGCAATCACCATCAGTAATCATAAAACCATGAATGAATTATTCACGATTTCATAATTTTATAGGTATCAAAGCTAGGTTTGAAAAACTGGTCTATAGTTCCGAAAATTTTATCTCATGCATCTCTATGTATATATATTTAAATTTATTTTTTAAAAAAACCGCAAAATTTCGCTTTTCGTCATTTTAATATTTCATATAAGAACTATTACAAATTTTTCTATCTTTCTTCATAGAAATTTATTATTTTATATACAGTGTGCCCGTTAAGTCCGTTGTCATCCCAATAATTACTGAACGGCAAGAGCTATAGTCATGAAAGTGGGGTCTAGGTATAGTAAAGTTGCCATGCGCTACGCAAAAAAACCGCTTACAGCGCCATCTGGCGGCAAAATTCGGAGTTAGTGTTTTTATCTCAAAAACGGTACGATATACGGGAAAAAAGTCAATTACAAAGTTGTTCAGCATCATCGATTTAGTAAAAGAAGACACCTTCCGTACAGTAATGTTAAAAATAGAAGGCGTTAAATGCATATTTGTTTGGTTCACAACTCCCAAAATTGTAACGAGACATAACGCGGAAGAAAAGAGAAAAGGAAGGAAGTAATATCCGATTTTCTAGAGGATTTGCCGTTGAGTGACCTTCGGAATGGATGGTTCCAACACGACGGCACCCCTCCGCAAAAGGTATCAAGTGTCCAACAGTACATTCGGGACACATTCCAGCAATAAGTCATTGGGTATGGTGGTTGCGTAGAATGGCCTCCACGTTCACCTGACCTGAACCCATTGTACTTTTTCTGTGGGGATACATCAAACAGCGAGTGTATGCAACCCCTCCACCAACATTGCAGGAACTTCGAAACCGTATTACGGATGCTTGTGCCAGCGTGTCACCTGCCATGTTCGACAATGTGCAGCGGGAAGTGCAGTCCCGTGTCCAGAAGTGTATTGTTGCTGAAGGACACCATTTTCAGCATGACAGATAGATGAGCCTCATTTCCGGCAAGTGCAGTTTTGTTCAACGCGATCAAACAAATGTGCGTTTTGTACTTTTCATTTGTATCATTTTTGTGCGAAAGATGTTTTTGGTAATAAATCGATGATGCTGAACAACTTTGTAATTGACTTTTTCCCCGAATTTCTTACCGTTTTTGAGATAAAAACGCTAACTCCGAGTTTTGCCGCCAGGTGGCGCAGTAAGTGGTTTCTTGCTTAGCCGATTGCAACTTTACTATACCTAGATCTCACTTTTATGACTATAGCTCTTGCCGTTCAGAAATTATTGTGGTGACAACGGACTTTAGCGGGCACACTGTATATAATTTTTATATGACTATTTTTGTTGACTATCTATGATTTTTTTGCTAAATAACTCTGAAAAAAGAATAGCGCAATCGTATAGGATTTTAGTAAGTACGATTTTTAAGCTTTTCTATAAAAGAAACGATACATACAAATCCTCAAGTGCAATTATTCGTGCAGGATGTTCTCAGTTTTTTAATTAAATTTTTTACTTCCTCGTACCTAAAAAACAAAAAGAAATCACTTAATTTCAGAGCACTCAATTATCAACATAGTACAGCCGAAGCAGTGATAAATACGATTTAAGTTTATGTGCTAAAAAAATTAAATGGCGTAAATTCTTCGTCAAGTCATGAGTTACTTTATAACAATTACTATGGTTACTTTTAAAATTTTCGACGACGAACAAAAGCAAGTTTTATTTCAACTCTTTATTATTAACAACTTTCACAAAATTATTTCATAAAATTATCTACGTTTTATTATTTCCTAAAGTTTTCGACGAAGAAAAAAGCATGTTTTTTTTTCTACTCTTTACCATTGATAACTTCTACAAAAAAAAATTGTTTTTAAAAATATATACATTTATTTTCTTTACAGTTATGATAAAACCTATAAAAACAATTTGAAATCTACTTTTTCATTCAAAAAATTCTATTCAATGAAGAGAAAAAACTAGAGAAAGCATCAATAACCAAATGCATGTCCAGACATTATAAAACGGATCTCATTAGGATCTATAATGGAAATGGCTAGATGTAATAGAGATATCCTGCGCCATTACTGTGGCAGATAAGAAAAGATAAAATATTGCTCCAATATTTTGGGAGAATAGATGACCGCTGAAAGAAAGGGACACTCTACTCATAACTCTAGCACCAAGTTGTTAATGCTCTGCATGGACAACATTATGTGTCTCATCATTATTATTATATGTCGGCCGGTTCATAATGGAGAAGTGGCTTATGAATTCTGTTAGCTTACTGTCATTTACCGATCAGTTTACCCATGTATCGGTACTTACTGTAAATGAATATATTATATGCTAGGGACTCTAGACACCATTTATTTAATAACACCTTAGGTTTGATTAATGTTCTACTTAATTCTACTACTACTACTGTTCTACTACTTGATTAATGTTACACTTATTTTTAAAATTTACCAACAACAAAATGTCTCTTGTTGTTGAAAGTTCGAAGAGGCAGGAAGAATGGTTACTCAAGAAATGCATTGTTATAATTAAATTGTTGAAAAAAATGTCTTACATATTTAATCACTTCTCGGTACTTAGAATGTACTGCAAAACATGGAAAAGCATTTAATTATTCATTAGTATTATTCTCCTCAGCTCTGCTTGGCTACTTTTCCATCAATAATTATCAAAATAACAGTGATTTTAATGCCTATTTCGTATCACTCTATTGCTTTCTGGAAGACCGTGGTGGCCTGGTGGTAAAGTCGACTTTGGGACTTGAGAGTTCCAGGTTTGAAACCCAAATCTACCGAAGATCCACCATGTATAAGGGCCTGATGCACGTTATATATGACGTCCCATTAATCATCCTTCCATTGGTGTGGCGTGATAGTTTGTGAAGAAAGGGTGCCGACTAAAATCTGATCACAAATTTAAATTACGAGGTACGTCTCAAAATAGCCCTTGTGCTTCAAAATGAAAAGTTAATACAACTAAATTAAGTTGTAAAACTTGCGCTTCCTGTCACAATGCAAAAGTCATATATTTTTAATGTAAAGTTCTAGAACAAAATAACTGGCCTTATAGTAAAATCACAGTATGAGGAACTCCGATATTCTTGAAATAGGAGATCGCATGTTTAGTTCTCGTTATACTGTTAAATTTGTGTTGCAGACCCACTTTCAATTCAGAATGTATCAAAAGTTGTACATTTTGAGCACTAGTGAAAAATTAGCCAACAACTCAAAGAATATACTTGCTGGTCGAAAAAAATTGAATCAAGATAATTTAGTCTATCTAATTCACTTAATTCAAAAAGCGAAAGGTTCGAAAGACCCACTTTATAAAAAAATTCCATTGAATTGAGAGTGCACATTTTGTAAGTCTTGACTGCGCAGTCTTTGAGAAACGGAATTCACAAAAATCCGCCTTTTCTTTTGAACGCATAGAATATAAATAATCAATAATTGGGGCTATAACAGCTTTCTATAGCTTGCTTCACGATTCCTGTACAGACTCAATCATTTTTACGAAAATCATTATCTTCAAATCAAATATACGCGCTGTTCAATTTATTTGAACCAATTTCTAGAATAACCTATCGTCACAAAATTCATTCCCTTTAAAAGTATTCATCTAAAAACAGCTTTCGACCGTTCGCCTACCGATTCAACCATTCTCTACTCCTTTTACAGGGAAGTGAGATATAATAATAATAATACCATACCATGAGATCTCCCCTTCATCAAAGTTTTCATCTGTCATCCAAAAACAGTTTTCTACCGCTCGCCTACTACTTCAACTATTCTCTTCTCCTTCTACAGGGAAATGAGGATAATACCACGAGATTCCTCTGCTTCCACTTTGTATTAATTCCTTTTCGGAAGAATGAAAAATTGATAGGTCTCACAGAGATAATCTCCTTTGTAAACAAGTGAATTTACAAAACAAGTGACAAAGGATTGTGTACGATAATCAAAACTTTTAAGTTTTGATTGAAGACATATCCTGAGGTACTCATTTATCTCTTGTATAAAGGAAGAGAACGAAATCTATTCTCTCTTGTGGATCTGATTTATGGGCACTGAGATACTGAGTGAAAGTTTAAGGCCCTCTAGGGCTTGAAGAGCTAGGACTTGCAGATTATCCCGGAGTAATTTCACTTTATTACGAAATAGTTTTAAATAGAACCCATGGATCTCCATTCAGAATCTTTATAAGCAAAAATTACACTAATACTTATGATTTCGCCTTCTGAAAAGACAAAAACCATAGATGAATTAACCGAGTTGTTAATTTTCGGTCACTAAAATTAACATTTTTTCCATGTAATTTATCCAATGCGAATGAATCATTTGAAAATATTTTTGGAGAAGAACATTTTCCATATCAGAATACCTTCAAAATTGGTTCCAATATTAGAATAACAAAAATAATTTATTTTCAGGTAAAGGTTTTATTTTTACATGGTCTTAAGAATTCTTGAAAAATTACGTTTAATGACTGACTTTTGTTTCAAAACAAGTAAAAGAGCTGGAACTTACAACAGATAATTCAGGAGTAAATTCACTATATTATGAAATAATTTTAAATAGAACCCATACCATTCAAAATCTTTATAGACGATAACTATACTAATACTTATAATGTTGGTTACTGAAATAATCAAAACCATAACTGAATTAACCAAGTCGTGAATTTTCTGTAACTAAAATTTTTTTCCTGCTAGTAATTTTTACAATATAATTCATTTGAAATACTCTTTGAAGAACATTTTCCATACCTGAATGCTCTAATTCATTTTTAGATGAAAGTTTTATTTTTACATGGCTGTACCAATTCTCTCAGAATTACATTTAATGATTAATTTTTTATTTAAAAACGAGTTAAAAAGTTTGAACTTATATATCATCTTAGAGTAATTTCACTTTTTACTAAATAGTGGTAAATAGAACCCATTGGCCTCCTTTCTCAATTTTTATAATTACACTAATACTTACGCTTATTGAAATAACAAAACCCATAACTAAAATAAATTAGCTGTAAACGTTCCGTCTCTAAAAATATGTTTTTCATATTAGCCATTTATCCAATGAGTTTCATTTGAAATGATTTTTGTAGAATAACATTTTCTATATCTGAATGCCTTCAAAGTATATTTCAATGTCAGAATTGCAAATTGATTCATTTTTAGGTAAAAGTCTTATTTTAAATAAACCGTACGTATCCTTGCAGATTTATACACATTGGCTGATTTATATTTAAAAGTAAGTAAAAATTCAAATTTAACATTGTTCTTCGAAAAAGAATTATTCCTATTTAAAATATTCTCAACATTTTCCACAAGAATATTTATGATCGGCATTTGAAAAACACAAATTTAGCATTTATCTAAAATATACCATTCGCTTTATGTGCTGGATTCAAATGTCTTCTACCATAGTTGATGATCCTAAACATATTTGCCCTATCAAAAATATATACATAGTTTGAGGGTCGATATATTCTCGTGAAGTTTTAAATACACACATACACCATTCTACAATTTGTGCAGGAGTATTTGCCAATAAAATGGTTGTGTAGTAAAATTCAAATAATATTTAGAATAATATTCAAATGAGTTTTCGTTTCTTTTTAAATCCGGGGAAACTGTCGTTAATCTTACTATGTATATATTATTGTTAACATTTATTTATTTTTATTTATCATTATTCATTTTCTAATTATTTCTATTATTTTTCTATCTCCCTTGTAATGAACAATTTCACGGTTTCAGCAATCATAAATTCGAAATACTAAATATAACTTCACTTTCAATAAGCATGTTTTATCTTATTATTTAGAACACCGATATTAGTATAATAAAATGTATTCGTACCTTTAGATATTCACCTTCTTTTTCTTGTAAAATAAGCCGGAGTTAATGAAATTTTCAAGTAAATAAAATATTCATTTTTCCTCCGCTACATTATCGGTTATTAAGGAAATATTTTTACAAAGAAGCACTAGAAATTATCTTTACTTAATTGAAATTCAAGATGTCAACAAAGTGGTTCTTCCTTAGTACAAAATTATTATTTTAAATTACCGCAAGACAAAATACTTTAATGAACTGCATGATAATTCAGGAAAATGCATACATTATTTTACAAATCACTTAAATAAGCCAAACTGAGAATGGATTTAAAACTCGTGACTCTGGGATTGTAAAGAAATTGTTTCGATCGAATATTTCCTTACAGACTATGATTTATTAAATGAAAATATTTTGTTATATACTTTTTATTTTTATTAATTTTGGGGGAAATTGGATATTTTTCGCATGATATTATAAGAAAGTATTATTCATCCAAAAAGTTAACATTATTATGAATAGACGTATTCTTTAATTACTTACTAGTATCATTTTTTCTTGCAAAATACGCCTTTAATCATTAAATTTTCAATCGAATATCGTACTTATTTTTTCTTCGTTGCATTATCGGAAAGTAATGCAACAAGCAATCATTATTAAATAGTATATTAAATTAGTTTAAAATAACATCTTAACTTGTTTCAGTTACAGTAGGAAACAAAGAGGCTCTACCTAAATTTTCAGACACTGCAGAACAAAATGATTTAATGCGCTGTACGGCAATTCAGCAAAATGCATATGTTATTTCATAAATCAGCAACGTCAGCGAAGTAGAATGCGAACTCGAAAACTCAGATACTGAGCTAGCAAAGGAAATTGCTTCAATGGAATATTTCCCTACAGACCAACTACTTTCTCTGTAGCCGTTCTTCTGAGCCTCTTTATTTCATTAGCAAAACGTTAGAAGAGTAAATGGCCCGACTGGTCAATGGCCAGATGACGGTTTTTAGTCATTTGTTGGGATGACTGGGGAGTAGGTCATTCCTCAGGGGAGCGATTCCTCATCCTGAGCAGGATAATGTCACAGAAGATTTTGAGCTTGTCGCTAACAAATAAGAGAACTATATCTTTCAAGTATCAGATCCATTGAAATGTTATATATTAATAAACAGAATTTAATTACTTGAAAAAAATTCCAGCAACCATAAAGATCAATTTTGGAAACATTTTACGAAAAGACTTTTATTCTAACGTAAGAAACACTGACAAGTTACAAGTATAATCGAAATTCTCATTTTTATTAAATGTGATTACACAAGAGTATAATTCTGTAGGCGGGTTTTTTGTTTTAAATTTATTCTAAATATATGCCGTCGATATTCTAAATGAACTAAATATATTTGGTTAATTATGAATTCTAATATAAGAAACACTGGCAAGTAGCATCGAGATTTCCTATTACCATTAACTGTGATTATACAAGAGCATAATTCTGTAAGGGTAGGTTTTTTTATATTTATTCTAAATATATACCGTTGATATTCTAAATGAACTAAACACACTTAGTTCATTTTGAAATCAAAGGTAGGCTACTGTTCAGTTAAAATAAATAACTTCAGTAAGTTTTAGGCAGATTTCTTTATTTAAAAATACAGCTACTAAAGTTTTCTTTATTTGAAAATGCAGCCTATAAAGTTTCCTTTATTTAAAAATATAGCTAGTAAATTTTCTTTATTTGAAAATACATCGGTCTAACAACGAATGCTTTAAAAATCATGTTTCCTATTAAGGAGATAGATTTTCTCTGGAGTATGCTTGTATTGTTTGCAAAAATGAAAAAAAAAATGAATTTATATTTCCTATGCAATGCTTCTATAATCGTGCTTGATAATTTCTGAGATAATAAATATTAGAAAAAGCGTGGATAGCCTATGTGATAACGCTAATAATTATCACCAAACCATTAATCACCACCATTAATTTTCAACTTTATGGTAATTTTAATGTACTCTGCCTATGTAGTTTAGTACCCCATTGTAATGCAAACTTTTACTGCTGGTGTAATTAAAAGATACAAACTAGATATATGACTGTTTTACAAATGGTGTGGCAGGTTAATATACGTTATTTTGGAAGCAACTCATTAAGCCAACATTTCAATTCAACATGCACAGCACAGGTCAATTAAAGATCAAAGTGCAATCACATTACAAGCAAGCACCTCAGATTTATTCAAAAGTAACACAAATTACAATATGCTAAGATATGAAAGCCTATTTTTAATATAGATTATTTTAAATTCTGAGCTGCTTTAATAAATATTCAAGATCTCGCAATTATATTCAGAGATTGGTGTTTTCAAACTGTGAAAAGGAAACTAAAACTTCCGAAAAAAGGTTACATATATAAAAATCAGGAGTCTGTTTTGCTTCAAAAAAATATCAGTAAAACTTCGGAAAAATATTACCCTGTTTCAGCAAAACCCATAAGATATAACTTTAGAATCATGCCGTTTGAGACATATCGTGCCTTTCCCACAAATCCAACAATTGCATGAATAAATTTTTCGCTTCTGAAATTTTCATGAAATTGCAAGAACGCAATTCATTTTCCTATGAATTTTAAACTGCTTTCCTTTCCACGGAAATTGTAAACACTTTCTTTTCTGTATATCCGTTCATGTTCACTTTAGTATCATGAGAGGGCACGAAGGTATCGCTGCCATTGTGATCACCATGTATTATTATCATGATGTTGATCAAGAAGCGTATTCACAGATATTAATTCACTAACTGTTATTTTGATCACCATGTATTATTCTATTGAAACTGGTCACGAATTGAATTCAAAAATGGATATTCACCGAGTATGTTTTGATCCCATTTATTATTATCATGATATTGATATTCCTTAACTGCGATTGGGAACTTGATCAGGATTTGAATTCAAATATGTGCATTCACTGATTTTGATGCTCGCGTAGTATTATACTAACGTTCATCAAGAAATGAATTCCAAAATGCACATTCACTAAACCAAGCATGTCAAACTAGTGACTAGAGGTCCAGCCCATACAAACAACACTTTAATAAAAATTTCGTAACTTAAAAATAATTATTAAAATTACTAATTATAAATAACTAAGCATAATGAGATTTAGTATAACAAATCAGCTCCTTAGGAACAGTAGCTAAAAAAGATTTAAAAATTTGAAATCAGAGTGGAAACATTCATATGACGAACGTAATCGTGCATGCCCATCTAACAATCAACTGCACGTTGTCTTACGCTGAGCGGTGACATTACGTTATTTTTCATCCTTCAGTATGCCCAATGGATCACAAAATTAAACTGGTAAGGTGTATTTCTCATGTATCACATGAATAATCAATCAGTCAATCATTAGTCTTGGAGTGTTTCAATATTATGAATACTCCCAATCAGATTTGGAAATATGTTTTTTCTATGCTTCAAAATATTTATCCATATAAAACATTTCTTTGAATTTACAAAAAGAAACAAAGTCTCCTGTAAAGTCTTGTGTCACGTAACAAAGAAATCACTGGCATCAAGATTTCCTCCCAAAATAGAGAAGATGATAGCAAAGAACGGATGCCAAAGAGTTAAGGAAATACTTTTTCATACTATTTTTTCAAATAAACTTGGGTTTCTATAAAAATTTTGCTCTCCACAGAAACTTAGGCCTTGTTATTTCGTCTGTATTAGCTTTGAATGTGACAGGCTTATACTAAATGATGCAAGCACAATAAAATGGAAATTTATTGGTCTTCATTTTCATTTCTCAATGCAAATCGAAACTTCCTCATGTATTGGAAATCCCAGCGAAGTCACGCTTTTAACTGAAGTCTCCTCAAGGTTGGTCATGCTCAAACTCCCATGCATTTGAGGCGTGATCTTCTGTTGGTGCTGCATCCAGAAACAAGCAGAAAAGAACTATTTCACTTCTATTTTCAACGCGTTTATTTCCATAGATAATGTTTCCAAAAGCAGAAAAGATCATTAAGCGATAGGGAAACTTAACACCTCAACGCGTTAACTGCCCACTGCAAGATAACAAGTTTGCCTCAGATAACCAGTAGAAAAGATGGTTGTCTATTACGAAACCATATGTAGGAGTTGAATCGAATTTAACGCGAGTGCGTCTAAAATATGGTATTGAAAGTTAAATCATTATTTTATGTTCAGATCTCACAACAAAATAACTTGAAAGTTATGCAATGAAACGAATTATTTGTGTGCAAAAAATTAGCACTCGTTCAGATTCACGTCTTTGAGCTTATTTAGCATCCGCATGTCTATAGTGTGATATTTTAAATTAAATCATCACTTTATGTTCAGATGTCATTACAAAATAACTTGAAAGTTTTACGATGAAACGAATTGTTCATATGTAGAACATTAGCATTCGCTTCAGATTCATGTATTTGATCTTATTTAACATGCTTGTGTCTTTAATATGGTAATGAAAATTAAATTATTATTTTATGTTCAGATATAACTATAAAATAACGTTGAAATGAATCATTTATATCCAAAAATATTCAAATTCTTCTCATACTTTCTTCTGATGTTTCCTGTAGTATAGAAATTCAAAAGTAATCTAACCATTTTTCAGGAAACTTTCGAAAATATTCTCATTTTATTATATCCAATCACTATCTACAATTGAAAAAGTTACAATTGTTATCTACCGTCAAAGAAAAATTAGACATTTAGAATAAGAAATGATATTTAACGCAGGGGGATAAGATTCGTTATTCATCCACAAATATAAATTACTCCTAGCTCACCAAACAAATTTCTACGTTTTTGTATTTCTAGCACCTATGGTACTGAAAATTAGCATTCGCTTCAGATTTATATCTTTAAATTATGTATTCTTCCACAGGATTGCTAAGAAAGATCTGTAGGCATACAATTTAATCGTTGATTAGCAATTATTATATGGCTAATGATGTGTGGGCCGGAAGTAATTAAGTTACTAGTTTTCTAAGAAACTAACTTGATGATTTAAATTATTTAGATGTAATTAATTTACTCGAAATTCTCTAGAAAAGGAGAAATTTTTTCCTCTCTGTTTTTAGTGCAATCATTAATGAAGTATCAAGGATTGAATACATATACTCGTATATATAATCTTTTTATACACTTATATGCATGAGCTACTCATAAAATAAATTTATATTATATATATGCACTGGAATATTTAAATAAAACAGAAAAATTAAAATACAAATGAAAATTCAATTACTAACTTGTCTCGAAATCACATCTGACCAAGGGAGTCGATAATTCAGGTTATTAAATGGTGTCTTTTTGTACACTTGCGAATAAACGATTGAATAATAAAATATAAAAGATTGGATTATTTGGTATTTTATATTCATTTTGTTTTATGCTACATAACGAACGCAATTCTTATGTTCATTTAACCTTTAATTGTATAATGTAGCGTACAAGAATAGAGGACAAATAAAGATAGAATAATTTAAAAAGTAATTAAATGAAAATAAAATATTTATTAAGCACTTTGTGTATTCACTTATACTCCGTGGTATTTGCATACTTGTCAATAACATTTTTTGCTTGTTTTTGTATGGTAAGAGCCCAGAGATATTATTAAGAATATCATTTATTTCTATGCATGTTTTCCACTACCGCTATTATTGCTACATCTGTTTCCTCTCCCTTCCATTATATTATGCTTTGCGACATATATATCAGGCGCTTAAATATACACGAGACATGAAGTTCACTTAGATAAACAGATCAGTTAAATAAAAAGCTATCTTTGGATTCCGCCATTTTTATACGAGTTTCGATAGTTATTGACTTTCAAAAAGTATGGGGAAAATGTGTTATAATAACTTGTAAATGTATTTTTGATATATTCATTAAAATATTTTTAAGTTAATATTTTTACGAAACATCACTGTTCTTTAAATAGTACAATATAAAAATTTAATTATTATTATTCATATTTATTATTCATTTCATACATTCAATATTTATTTTTATGCATTCTTATTTCATACCAATTATTGTTTATTTAGATATCTAATTTATTTCACTACATGTAAATAAATTGTTTCGGATTTATTAGCACCCTATTTTTTCTAATGAAAGCTTAGTTACGGATAAAACAAATGTTTACTAAAGAAATTAGAAAATCGGGTTAAATAGGAAATGGAGAATGAAAGCAAGAAACTAAAAATAAATTCAGATGATGACGAATTCGTGAACTGTACTTTTTAGAATTTATGGATGGTATTAATTTTAATTACTCTGCTTCATAAACTATTTAGTAGTATTTTCATTATAGCCACTTACATGAATATAAATTTAAATATACATCCAATTTAACATATAACTTAATTTTTGCAGGAATTATGTGGATGAATTAGAAAGGAAATACAAATTTGCAAAACTGTAAGTTTAGAGAAATTCTCTCTCTATTTAAATCATCAAAATATTGGCAATAAAACACTTGGCATACTACCAGAAAGGCGCTTCATTGTGAAATAAAACGCTGAATGAATATTTCACATTTTCATAACTTTTATACACATCATTTGAAAAGATATAGAGTTTCATGCTATATCTCCGTCATTCTTATTTTAAGTATAAAATAAATATTTTTATTATATTTGGACGTTTTGAACATTGTCTAATATCTACGTATCCTCAAACGTCAATGTCTTACATTTCGATGGGGGCTTCATGGCAGACTCTCGTCTTCAGGATTGGAGGGTCATGGGTTCCAGACTCTCTTCTATGGATAATCAGACGTGTAGACGGGTATATCACACGTTAAATCGGACGAGCTTCAAACATCTTTTTGCTGGTATGTTGGGGAAAATTGTAGTGGAAGGAGTGCCGGCTCAGGTGTCCTCCCCGTTATCTGACCACGGTTCAAAATTACGATGTTCGTCCCAAAATAACACTGGTGAACTCAACGCAAATCTAGCCAAACTAAACTCACATTGTATTTAAAAATAACTTACGACATTACATTAAAAATAAGATTGTATTAAAAATAAAATTACCCGACGTCTTATTTGTTGCTTTAAGCCTTTTTACAGTTTTCAGTTTTTTAGAAATTTTCAAAATCTTTCAGCACGTTTAGTCTCTACTGTCCGTTCAAATATAATGATTTATTATATTAATGTTCCGTTTCGAAGCTACGCAAGATTTGTCTCATAATTTTGGTGAAATGCTGGGGACAATATCTGACTCGTCATCCTCCTACTCTAACTTACACACTAAACAAAGATGTTTCACTATATACGACGATATTGCATCACGTTTATACATGTGGTGGATCTTTGGCAAAATCGGGTCCCTTACGGTCTTAAAGACAAGCCAATCCAGCCCAGCTTATCCCTCCAGGTGTAATCAATTCAATTTTTTTCGAAACTGTACCAAACCATGTGCATATCGAATGGTTTCTACAATAGTAAACGGCATCGATGCGATGTCACTCTTAAACGATTTCTAAATTGTCATTTCCGTTTCTCTTTCTAAGACATTTCGTGAATCTTAATGCTTTGAAAACGGAGCCTGCAATCACAGTTGCGTGATAAACACGTGCAACCGTTGTTATTGCTTATGGTGACTAAAGTGACCGAAGAAAGACAAACAAACCGAAAGTAAGGAAACTTTACAGAGGGGTCCCGCGTTCGTTTTCAACGAGCCATCTAACTTCGGAAGTCTTACACTGGGAATCCATATCCGAGAAATCTTGTTATTCCAAGTCTTATCCGGGAATAGAACCTGGGCCCCTTGGCGGTGCAAGACCGTGCTAAAACCAATAATTGGATTTACTCGTTACACGTTAAAAATGTGCAGCATCGCGCCTGCCTGCGAAGCAATAGCTTTAGTACAAGTAGCACTAATGTAATTCGTTCTTTACAAATATATTTTCAAATGTATTTCACTCATTTAGCTCTCCCATGGTCAAATTAGAATCCTAAAATTTATGTTTTACTCAATATACTTTCCTTCAAATATCGGGAGAATTCAGTAAATCGATAATATTTTCATTAAGAAACAAATCAGTTTGTAACTTTCCTTTCCCCAGACAAAAATATGCTCACTCGAGGCAAATGATATACATTAGCTAAACACTGTCCCGTCTCAACCGCTGAAGTTTCTGGTCATCAGCGGGCGAAAACCTTCAACATTATAGATTGTCTTGTGATAGTCTTGAATTAATTTCTCTTGCGTTTTCTTTCTCGCCATGGACGCAATAATCGAATTTCAAAATTCACCATGATTAATGTTTCCGTGAAAATATAAGAGGAATCAATAATACTGCACTTGACACTTTCATGTTTGTCTCCCAGTCCTGAAATTGAACACCCTCCGAGAACAAAATTAATTTTTAATTTTCCCCCCAGAAGAGTGTGTAAGTCTCTTTTTAATGATGGAGTTTTGCTAATCCACTTTAAAATCAGTAGAGACATCATTTGTCTAGAATAATTAGCATCTCTTTTCTGGCTTCACTGAAGAGACCAATTTTTCATCTGCTGTGAAAACATATATCATAAATGTGTTTGCATCACCTAGATAAACCTTTCTTTTGAATTCTTGTCACAAAACAATGGGACATAATTTTCTGCCGCAATAATAATCTTACGAAAAGATAACTTAAATCTTCGAAAAATTGATAGGATGGTTTGAGGCAAAGAAAGAAACAACAGCTTAGCACTTGTTGAAATTATTCTGATTCTTTTAATTAAACAAAAATGCTTGAAATTCCATAAGATTCTGAATAAAAGAAACAGGCAGAAATCAGATACATAATTTTTGAAGTTATACTTAATCAAATTTTACTAGCTATTCTAAAGATTTTAATTTGTGTTTGAATTTTGATTTACTCAATGTTTCCAGCTTTAATATCCTGCCAACCATTTTTCCAGGCAGTAGACGATGATATTTTGTAGTTAGCTAATTTTTCCTGATTAACCTATTCATTATATTTGGCAGACTGGAAAATATTATTCATTTCCATTAGGATGAGAAAAATCTCAGAAGCCTAAAGACTAATTATTAATTGCAAAAAATTAATTACGGCTGTAGATCTTCAAAGTCTCAAGGGATGAGAGTCTGAATGTATTAATAGACAGCATTTTCAAAAGTTCAACTAGAATTTCCGATATTGCACTCATATTTTTTTTCTCGAACTTTCAGCCTTTTTCCAATACAAAATATCTCAAGTAAATTAAATTGAACTCCGATTCATAACAAAGACTGCAGAATTTAGAAACGAATGTACACTGTTTATACAAAATTTTAATATTTAAAAGTAAATGATAGTTAAAAATTTGAAAAAAGTGGAGTTCTCTTCTTGAATCTTGTGTTAATAGATACTTTGCAAGTTTGGTAGGCACTGTTACGAATTCGTGAACTCTGTATTATTGTTTAGTGGGCTGCGGTGATCTAGTGGAAGTTGGCTTCGAGACCAGAGGATTTCAGGCTCGGGAGATGAAACCCGATTCCACCAAAGATCCGCCGTGTATGTGGACTTGGTTCACATTAAAAATGACTTCGAGATAAAATAAAATCAGATATAATCTGACGTCGGTTAATTATCGCAGGTATATTAGTTTAAAGTAAACTAAAGAAAAATTGCACCATTTAAAAACATAGAATAAGAAACGTGGTTCTGATTAAAATGTGAAAAATCTCAATTTAGGTTGCCTGTATTCCATATAGTAAAATTTTAGAAGCAAAATTCTTTGATAATAATCTTTTTAAAAAATTAAAGGAGTTTAATTTTTTTGTAATAATTAAATATGAACTATTAAGTTACAAGTTGAAAACGAAACAATTCGAGACATTTTTTTCAACCTGTGACAAAGAGTCAGAAACCAGGAATATCCCAACTAATCCAGGCATATGGTCACTTTAGTAGGCATTTCCGTATCTTCAGTAAAATAACTAAGAAGTAAATCATAATGAAATGTAACTTGGGTTGCTACTTGGTTTCCGGAACCAACTTAACCCAGTGAACTGGAACAACCCCCGCAAAAAGAAGGAAAAACCAATTAACCTTAGTAGGTGACTCTTTCTTAGGAAAGAAAAACTAAACAAATTCTGGAAGACCCTGACACATTAAGAAAAAGATTGTGAGACAACATGCTCTTCCGTTGTTCCGCTGGTGGCGACAACAACGCCAACTCTCGACATTAAAATGCAAGAGACGTATCTCGAAAGGTCGTCCCTAACGTTGTTTCTCGATAAACCTCCGTCGTCTTAAACAACAAACTCAAAGCTCAGATGAAAGTAGCGTGGAAATACAATACAATCAAAACCAGATGCCGAAGAAAGGGATGACAACAAAAAAATCTCTCTCAATTTTCTCATACAGTTCCACATAAGGATGTCATTTATAATGTGTGGCAGAACACTATTCGACCAAGTGCGTTATGCAACCAAACGTTCTCGATTGGCAACCATAAAAATCGTATAAAAGTATCCAAATTATCTTTGCCATTGATAGATTGTCACGGTATTTTTATTTTGTAAGTTTAACTTTTCCGGACTTATTTTATGCTTCTGGTTGATTTTTTTTAATGTTTCCTGGAAACTAGTATCTTTAGAAGTTGATTTTTATACGATTTGAATCCTCTGACTGTGCAATATTTTGAATCACTATTTAGATGCAACGTTTGCAAACGTGTTCAAATAACCAAGCGAGTTCTTATTTATATGCAAAGCTTTATTAGTATAATACGATCCAACGCTATAAAAGTACTAAGTAAATGCATTAGCTTGTGAAAATCACAGGATGCAGCAGAAAATATACTTCAACGGAAATCGCGGGATACGCAGTTAGTTATATTAACGTCCCATTTTGAAGCAACACGAGGGCTATTTTGGGACGGACCTCGTAATTTTGAACCACGGTCAGATGATGAGGACGACACCTGAGCTGGCACTCCCGTCTCCAAACTTCCAAGCCACACCAACGGGAGGATACGCAGTCAGAGGGTTAAAATGAAAAAAACATCAATTCATTACTGCATATTTGATTGTCGCTCTACTTTTTCTCTGATTTTCACAATCTTTTAAATTTATTTTTAACTATAGCCAGCATAATTTGACACAAAAAAATGTATTTAATATTTTCACAGGACAAAATCAAAAAAGACCCAAATAAACGCTATAATTAAAATTGTAAATAATATTTTCCTCCGACGTGAGGACAGCATATAGGAAACAGAATGTAATAATTAAAAATGCATATAATATTTCTATTCAACGTGAATGACAAAGAGAAAAATAAAAATTCATTATAAATATGCTCCCTTTACGTTGCCACAGTGAAGCAAACATACTTTGTGTGCAGAAAAAGAAACATCTTCACTTTTACGGCTTTCGTCCACAATTTGTCACAAAATTAAAATTTTGAGTGTAATGCCCATATAACAAATTTCAGCCATCTATTTCTTTGCGTTTTTGAGTTATCTTGTTTACATACACACAGAGATTATTACAAAAATGCTTTCTTTTTTAGACTGTTGTCATAGAATATATAAATTCATCAAAATTTAAAGGTCGAATTTTTTGACGCGTACAGGACTTTATATTTCTAGGAATTTGGTTTTTTAAAAGTAGTATTTGCAAGATTTAATATATTTGTAGATGAACAAACCTTATCTAATTTTCCATAATTCACATAAATTTGAAATTATCTATTGAAGAATCTGTAAAATTGGAAGAAAAAGATGTGAAAATGTAGATTGTTTTACTTCGAAATGAACATGCCTGTGTATCTCAAACTTCATGAGCTTTAAAAAAAGCAATTGACACAAAATACGATACAAAACAAAAAAAATTCAAGCAAACCTTGAAAAAAGATTTGATTTTTGAGACTCGCAGGTGTACGTAACTAATATTTAGAAAATTACGGTCCATATTGGAAAACAAAATGAAACATAATCAAAGTCAAACATGAGTTCACGTTCCTAAAGCACCGAAATTTCAATAGTGTGTTTCTTCCATGTTCCCTTGAAACGGAAAACTATTGCGCAAAAATATCTTAAACATAAATTGATAATACTCTGTAAAAGAAAAATTACAGTCTTTAAATAGTAAATAAATGTTTATACACAATATTTTGAAAGCTATCAAAAACTAAATGTCAAAACAATAATACAGTTCAGTACCTGATCAGTTACAACGTAAAAATCAAACTATAAAACGCACATAAATTAATGAAATATCCGTGTTTTGGTGAAAAAAACAAAATGTTTTCGACATTCAAAGACAATCGATTTGTTTGGGGAAAAAAATCAATTTCCACTCTACTATAAATGCGTAGAATTTGAAATAAAAATAACGACTTCAATAAATTCTACTTAAAGAATCTATTTACAAGTCGATAAAGTGAATTAAGGAAAGCTGGTAATCGAATTTTAGAATAACCGACACGAATCAGAGATAATATAGAGAAGTGCATATAGCGGAGATCGGAATCGAGTAAAAACCCAATAAAACTGCGACGATTCATAACGATATGCCAAGATAGATACGGAAATCACAAAATTCAGACTTTTCATTTTAAAAAAATGTAATACAATTTTAATTCTATATTCCGAATTAAATAAATATTTCAATATACATAAACATCAGCAGAAGGTTCTGCCATCTTGAATCCATTTCCTTTTACGACTTGGTTATTGCGTTAATTATGTTGACAACTCAAGGGCTCACCACGGATACAATCGGAAACCATGAAATCGATAAATTTTTCTAAAACACAGTGTGAAAACAATCATTGCAATCCACTCAAATGCAAGTAGGAGTTCCATTAACTTGGAGAAATCAAGTTCCTTCCCAAATAACAACAAAAAAATTAATCAAGGAAGATGTGAGACACAATCGTTCATTTCCGCTGTCTGCTTGCACCACAAAAAACGCCAACACTCAAAATTGAAAATTCAAAACAAACGACTGATAAAACCGTTATTTCCCATGTGCGTGGACGTTCGTGGGAGTTGTGTCCTTCCCAATGACCAGCTGAACTCGAAGAAAATAGCGGTAAATGAACACAAACAACGCCAACGCTCAGCAAGACTGGTTTGGAACTAATCTTGAACATAGAGACACAGCCATTTGGCCGAACTGAAAGTAGGTTAGTTCGGCCACCACTGCCCTACCCATAGAAACTCGTTCGAGTTTTTACCTTTCTTTTTGTTTATTAACTGCCAACGTAAGCTCAGCCTCACTTCCTTCTTTAGACATAGAAAGACATACGAAGAGCCGGTTATGAATACGTCAGCTGAGATATTCCAGCCTTGTATTGTGTCAAGGCTTTTCTGCCTGTAACTTCCGCACGGTGGACTTGTCACGCTGTTGTGGCTATGAATTCGAATCGAAACACAAAATTCGAACTTCATCAAACATCGAGCTATTTGAGCGTCTTCCTGCTTTTGTCTTTGGCTCTATACACAGTATCACAATTTCCTGAAACTGAAATAGTAAACCGCAAATTTTGTGGTTGAAACAGGAGAGGATATGGGGTTTTTTTAGATACAAAACCAGTATTTTAATTGTATTCCATACCATTTTCAGCGAATTATGTTTAGACGAAAAGTTCCCACATAAAGAAAGTTAACGAAGGGTAGAATTTTCCCATGCATGAAAAAGAACCAATTAATTATCAGTTTACCTGCGATGAAATTAATACTAACGTCATATTTGGGGCGAACATAAAAATTGCAGATAAAACAAGTATTTCAATTGACGAATTATCTGTTCATAATTCATGTAGACGAGACACGTGTAGATGAATCGTACTTTTAATACGGTAAATTTTAGGAAAACTTGTAAATGGCAAGTCATGACGAATTTTTAGATAATGCAAGGTAAAATAATTAATCTTATATAATTTTTTTTCAATACTGGTGACATTTTTTTCTGTTAATCCACTTCCTTTAATTTTATTTTGCATTATTGCGTTTGTATTCATTATTATTTCTTTTAATTCATTCTTTATTATTGTTACTACTTTTGAAAGGAAATTATTTAGTGCACTGATGAAGTATCTTAATATGATTAATTTTGTAAACCTCGTATTCTACATATGTAACTCTTGGGGAGTGGTTTAAATTCAGTAATAAACAACATAAAATAAAATTAAATTATAAAAAAATAATATCAGTATAAAAAGTGTACCATCTTTTTCAAGCAAGGTACGAACAAAATTTTTACATAATGCTTAAATGTTCATGTAAAACATGAAAAGTTCATGTAAAATCATGTTAAAAGTTCAAATATTGGCGTGAAAAGCAATACCAGCAAAATCATGTTTGCTTAAAAATAAAATCATTCTTCTTTTGCGATGACAAGTTCCAACAAGTAAGATGAATATCAACAAGAAAATGAAAGATATCATGCCGATATGATGTTCAACAAATCTCAAAACACAGACATTCTGCACGAAAGGTCAATGCTTTCCTTCAAGACGTTTTATTTATATTTTTTTATAAATTTAGAAGTCAGAAAATGCAGACATGTCAATCAACACATCGTATACCATATGATAGATATATTTTTCCCCAGCGATAAAATATATTGAGATATGCTACGATTTATGCAGTACTCATAAAGTAGATTCAAGTTTATGAGATACAGATAAAACTGAAGACAACGTAAATTTTAGTTTAAAACTTCTACTTTTCCATTTATAAAATATTGTTTTAGTTTTCTTTAATTTTTAAATACACTTCGAAAGAAAACTATAATTACAAATAAAGAGTTTTTAGAACAAAAAATATCGATACTTGAAAATGAGCAATGATGCCGAATTTCCTCTGCTATCAGTACTTCTTAAGTAGTAAATCTTTAAAAATTCGATTTTCTATTGCATTTAACATCAAGGATTTTAGTAAAACGGTACATAAACTTTTATACTTAAACAAAAAATAAGCTAATGCTTCAGCATTCAAATTTGTGTAAGAAGATCGTTATTTCTAATTTATTATTTGTTTACATGGCATTTTCAATGTGGAATTTCGAAATCTGTTGCTAACTAAGACGGAAAGATTCTTTTCCGAGATAATTTAAACTGGTTTTCATGGCACTTTCAATGCGGTATTTCGAAATCTGTTAATAACCAAGAAGGAAAAAGGTTTCTTCCTTCATTTATGAAATAATTTCAATTTTAAAAAATTAACATCACACACAAGAATGTCTTGAATTTCTTAAACTCCCTTTCCACTCGTTGAATTACCAGTGGATTTATTTAAACCCGTCATCATGTGTTAAATCAATCAGATTGGTCAAACATTTACTCCTTCTAAGCTGCCTATAATATTTCCAGGCAAGAATTTGTTGAAGACTACTCTAGTATAATCTGATTGACGAAATTTTGACTATCATCCACACTCGAAGAATGAATTTGCAGGCTAGGTATGAAAACTTAAAATCTGACAACGCAGTTTTGTTTATTTTTGTATGAATTAGAAACAGAATTTCGTAATTCAAATCAGAAATTGGTTGAATATTTCGATTATTTCTGTAACTTTCGTTGTTTTCCATTCTCTATTTTTGCGGTCATTCCATATATTTAAGGAAAATCTATTACCATCGCAAATGATACCGTCATTCTGGAATCGAACCTAGAAACTTCCTTATAATAGAAAATGTGCTGTAATCAAGGTAAGATACAAACAAAAACCTAAATTTATAAAGCCAGTTCGGTTAAAAACACGATCTACGCGTTATTTTTAGCAAATTTCAAAATTCTTTATGTAATATAAATTTTATTTTTTAATCACAAGAATATTGCTTAAACGATTAAATTACATTTAATGTAAATCGGAAAATACTTGTAAAGATCCTTGTAAAACGCTATAAAAACAAGTATGCATTGTGAAAAAAGCGAATAAATGAAGCCATTTCACAAGAGGCAAAAATTTAGAACCATTCGACTGGAACATTAAATTACCGTTGAGCTAGCTCTTTTAGAAATAGAAAAGAACTGCTACTTCATTCATCTGTAGCTTTTTTCTTATACTCTTTCTACGGGGCTTCATTCATTCGCACTATACTTAAATTGCTAAGTGTGTCGATGTAACCTGTAAAGATCATAGGGTCGTGAAAGAAATGGGAGTTACTGGAAAAGTTGAAATTTAAATCATTCAGTATGACGGAAACATCGAAGATGTTTATGATCTCAGATAAACAACATTCACGAGAATGAGGTGTTGAAATAAAGTTCAAGAGCCTGTTTAGGAACTATGATGCATTCGAGTACTGAATTTTTTCCCCTTGTCTTTAACTATTTTAGATATTTTAATGCTTTAAAAAAATCACAAATGGGAGTTAATAGCATTTTCCTTTAAATAATTTTAAAGCAAAAATTAAAGATATATAATTTCTAAAAATTTATTTCAACTGCTTTTTATACACTTCGCTGGATACAACATAAGCGAAAAAAGCCATGAAAGTGTAAATAAAAAATAAAATAATTTTTACGCATGATTATTTAAATTTCTTTACGTCTTATATTCAAGCAAAAAAAAAAAAACGCAGATGCGAGTTTATACCAAATTTCTTTAACTGCATTTTAGAGCAAATGAATAAAAGTTAACGTTTCTTCCGATAATTTATTTACTGCATCGTAAACGAAAAGAAATAGAAGTAATTAGATATTTCTATAATGAAAACACATGAATAACAATATAATTTTCTGCTTGTTTGAAACATAATTTTTTGATCCCTTTTATCTAAATAAATAAAAAATACCAGTTTATTCCAAATGTTTTAACTGCATTTTATAGTTAGCAATAATATAATAATTTTCTATTTGTCTTACATATAATTTTTTATCTCGCCGAAATAAAATCACTAATACGAGTTCGTCACATTCTTTTTAAATGCATTCTAAAGTAAAACTTAAACGTATTCAATATTTGACCTGCACTTAGGAGCAGTTCAGTTAACTTCTAATATCTTTTTGTTGTTTTTCCTACTTTTGTTAAACAAGCATATCTTTAACAATAACATATAACAAATAAACTTGTGTTTTCTTCAGTAATTCAATGATTGTAGAATAAACAAAAATAAATGGAAGTAAATAATTAATTTCTTAAGAATCTGCTTTTAAAAATGACGCGCAAGCCTTTCTCAGAGTTATACGGCTAAAAAAATATCCCTCTCTACATGGTTAATGAAACATGGCAAACGGAAGCCAGGCGTATTTTTAGAATAAGCTCTGCTTTTCGCAGCATATCCTTAATAAAGAATACAATTACATTTGAGCGAAATTTCACTAATGCGTGCATTTTCATGCGGGAGTAACATGAAGTCAGTAGTTGCGCACCTTAAACAACTTTAACTGAAACAAAATATGAATGTATTCCTTACAGAGAGAATAAAATATGTTAAAGCGCAACGATTCTGACACAGAGACACTTTTAGAAAGTATAACATTTGCATGTTTATTGTACTTGTTTAATGCATACTTTGATGTCTGAGGTTTATTTTGTGCGTGTATTGTTACCTCCAAATGTTACTTTTCACAATGACAAAAGTTCAGTACAGATTGTTTCCGAATTGGTAGAGTTAATGGAGGTGTTTTATGAATTAAATTGTTACAATTCGGAATGTTACGTATTAAACATAATCTTTTATATTAATGAAACGTTATGTTTTAATTAATATGAATAAATCTCCCTTTGCGCTTTATCACCCTACACTTTGCACGTTTCAGGAATAAAATACGCTTGTAAGCAGCTTAATTATTCACTTATGCGAGGAGTACTCTGATTAATCACCTTAATATACTTACAGTACACAGCATATGCCATACATTTATAAAATTATAATGCTCTCACGATTAATATTCAGAATACGTAAAATCAAGCAGTAAAAGTGGTGATTCTGTGATGGTTAAATACAGTTAATCTTGGTTAAAGAGCGATTTTATAACCAAAAATGAGTTTTTATGAGAAAAAAGATGAAAAGCAAAACAGAAAACAATTTTGAAATCATTTTTTAAAGTCTGTGTTATTAAATTAAGTGCAGGTGTGATCGAACGATTCGCAAAATTGCTTTGCGAAATTTTAGTTAACTTTCAAAAGTTTATTTATGAAAATAAAGAAAACGTTGCACATGAGGAAAGAAAACTTTAAACAAATAAATTCTATTTTTTAAGACAATCTTTGCAAGCGAACGGAAAAAAATTTTAAAAATAAACATTTAATTTTTTTAAATATGCATTTAATCTTTTTTTCAATGACGTCCTACTGAGATCTGATATCAGAGTCTATATAATGAAACTTGCGAAAATATAAACAAATGACAGGAAAAACTATTTTGAAAAGTTCCAACAAGCTTTCGAAAAAATTATTTATCAACAAATCAGCAAGTATTTTGAAAGAGCAAAAGATTTTTTTTAAAAATTACATTGATCTTTTTTGTTTCAATGACATCCTACTGAGGTTTATTATTTCTGTGTTATCTCTATTCTTCCCCCAAACCCATCAGAAAAACCTCGTTTCGACACCCCGTCTAGTGGATGTGTCTCGAGCTGAAAGAGCAATAAAATATGAAAAATTGAACGATTAAACGCCTGAAAAGAGTAGAGCAATTTCACAATACTTCTGAAATACAGGGCTCTTTGCCAAGTGGAGGCAGTCTACTGGACTGAACCTCGGTCGTTATGAATGACCTAGAGGTGACATATTGAAAAAATAAAACTGTTTTGAAGCTTTCGGTTTGTCTGTATGCAAAGCAGGCAAACAAAGCGATAACAACATTTACGTGGCCGCTGGAGGAAAGTACGAACCCTCTTTAAAGGATATAAAAAGAAAATTCTTTCGACAAATCCAATTAGGATTATGGCATCGAAAGACGAATGTATATTAAACAAGGAAAATGGTGTCAAAAAAGCATGTGACGTAACGATACGTTGCATTGAGAGGTATTGAAGGTATCTTCTGTTCCTACAAGCAAGTCTGTGACGTAATGATACGTCACATCAAGAATTATTGAAATATTTTGATTCCTTAAAAGAATATGGTGCAGACAACTTCAGCATTATAAAAAAGGCTAATAAAATTGATTCCGTTGCTTTTTCTCTCTGAGGCTGTTTCTTTCACAAGAATCCTATATATTGATTGGTGTAGAGAAATCCAAGGGAAAAAAATCGCTTCTTCGCACTTCGATAAGTATTTTTTTCAGTTACCTAAACAAAATATCAATACGTCATGCAATGCAATCACATTTAATTCTATAAAATTAATCAGAATTCCATTTAATGAAATTTTGAAGAAGAAAAGAAATTTAAAGAAGTATTTATTCTAAACAAAGTATTGAACACATCTGTTTTATAAGACAAAATGTATTTACAAACATGCATGTAACAAAGCAAGAATAAGTGTTGAAATATTTGATTATATCAGTTCTCGTTAACACGCTTTATATATATTAAATTCAAGCAACTTTTGTTTCCAATTATTCGATTTGCAATGTTTCGTAACTGCTGTGATATTAATACATAACACAAGCATCACTTGAAGTGGCAAACCAATAATTTCCACGACTTATATCCATTAAGATTGACAAACATATATATTTAATAATCTGTATAATATTTAAGCATGAAAACCGTTACCGATATTTGGCAAATATTGCAAAGATTTGTTCATAAAAAAAAGAATTTTTTAAACACAAATTTAGTAAAAAAATATTCTTTTAAATAGATTATACACTTCTATCTGAGTAAATTTATAAATACTGATAAACGGATATAAAACTATTGTCTGATAAATAAATTAACAGTAGTTTTTGAAATAATAATAACGTAGCTCTGAAATGTAAACATGAGCACATTAGGGAAAAAATTATTTTATTAACACATTCTTTGTTTTTAATCTATTTTTATTTTATTATTAATTTCTTATTGAATTATTTTATTGAGAAATATTAGATCAGATTTCATACAAAGAAAAATCCAAAGCCCAATTATGTATTCAATCCTTCAGCAAAATATTTCGACTGATATGAAATATTCAGAGACCACAAAAAGTCAAATAAGTAGATTTTTATTAATATTTTTTTCATTCCTATCAGTTCTCACTAATAACATTTATTCATAACGTTTTCTTTCGATTTTTTTGTATAAATCTTTTGATAATTACTTTTAAGTTATAGATTTTCCTTTTTTCCCTTCACAATTTTATACCTCGTATTTTTGTTGCAGCATTTCAAAATACTTGAAAATGCATTGATCCTTTATTTTATTAAATATCTTTAGCAGTCAGCACCTCGATAATTTCTTACAACTGCTCCCACGAAGCTCTATTTCCTTCAATTCATATGCTTATTTTCTCGCTTTGTAATAATCATACTTCAGATTTCACTAATATGTATAAAACAGATTGTATTGAAACGAATTTTCTTTAAACCAACACTTATGCACTGAAATTAAAAATCCAATTTCAGCTTCATAATTTGATTGAAATATTTTGATTTTTAAATCCGACTTTAAAAATCTTGTCGAAAATTTAAAAATTAACTTAATTTTATTAAAATAAAGATTTCAAAATAAATTAAATATCGGACTTTCAACCAATCAATCAATTTCTTCAATTTAAAATCATGCAGTAACTATTTTTAAAGCAATGCACGTAAATAAAAATAATTAAATGTAAGCTAAAATTATTATTATTTTTTAATTTTTGGTATAAATGATTGATAAATTTTTGTGACCTCTATTGTGTTCATAGGCAGAAATAGAATGAATTAAAGAAACAGAATGAATTAAATCCATCCTAACTATATTTGCGTATTTTAAAAACACATATTTGACGTTGATTCAAAGGTTTAGATTTCGATAAATACCATTTTCTGAATGATAAATAAAACTGAAAAGATTTAAATGGCAAATCTATGAAAGCTTTATTGATAATTCTACAGTTTCTCAATCGAAGTTAGAGGACGAATTAAGGTGAATTTATATTATAAATTTAATTTTAAATTAATATAGGACCAGTCAAGATAATTTACAACAGATAATTAGATAGATTCCCTCTCTGTTATTTATATATTTAACATATGAGTCCTTCTATCTATGTATCAGCTCATATATTTAGGAAATAATTTTTAAATTTATTTTTATTTAAACGTGTAGAATCGGAACTTTATTTTTACAACACGTGTAAAAGAATAACCAAAAAAAAAAAACTCAACGAAACTTAAGTTTGCAGTGAAAATTATTTTTATTTCATTTCAAAAAATAAAATAAATAAAAAATGATGCATAAATTTCTTGAAAAGAAACTTGTAAATTATTTTCAACATTCTGCTAAAAATAAAAATAAAAAAGTGCAACAAAAAGTGTTCAATAAAAATCTGTATTGATGAATAAAAATTGATCAAAATATTTACCTTGTGGTGCGACTTGGACGACTAGAGCAAGCAACAGCGCCTGTATCACTAGACCACACCACCGATACATGTTGATTTGAAGTTGCGACAGCTACTGAAGAGAGTGCACATCAAGTTCCCGCGTATCCAAACACCGCGGCAGCACTTCGTACACTGAAAATCCACAGCTCCACGCTGGTTTGCTAGTGAGCACCGCGCATGCGTCCTGTGCCTGTTTGCAAGGGTAGGAGGACAGAACTCGAATTGCCTAACCCCCGAAGTTGAAACGGTTCTGTTGTTGGTTTCTTTTGCACGCTTCTTTATTTTCGTTTTTATTACGGAACAAATTATTAGGTAAATAAATGATAGACTGGAGGAATTGTTTCTGATCTAACGGTAGACTTTTGGGCCAATGCTTATCATTAACGTTTCGACTATTCTCAGTCAAGCGGGGAATAAGTTCATGGGTGGTATTCCGATAGACTGTGTGAAGAGTACGTAATAATGGTATATTTTATGTGTAGGACGATAGTAATTTTTTTCATTAAATTTCACAGAAATGTTGTAGTTTTTATCTATCATTTTTCTTTCCTATTCGTTGTTCTAGTATGGGTTTGGTTTAAAATATTTTATTTGTTCATTTTCTTATTCACATTAACCTAACACAATGCAGTGACGCATATTTGCGTCACGAACATGTTCGTCTTTTTCCAATTAATTTTGAATTTAATAATTCATTAATACAATTTTAATTCAATTATTTGCCTACTACGTTTTTGGTTTACAGAAAGAAAGCCTTTGATTAAATAATCAATATTTTAATATATAAATTCTAATTAAAGAGTTTAAAATTTAATTTTTAAACTGTCTTTTCTGAAATTCTTGCCTTTATTTATACAGATTTAGCCACTTTTGCATGATAGTAAAAAAATCGTAAAGTGTAAGGTTAATTTCCAGGAAAAAGTTTTATTTTAATTCAATCAAAAGAAAAGAAATGTAGAATATATGAAATGTGCTTAAATTCAATAAATGTCTAACTTTCTTGATGTCTGTCTGCATGAAGCATGTTATGTCTTCGAACATGCCCAGATTAATTAATCCTGATTAAAAAATTAAGTTCAAAATTTAATCTTTAAACTTTCCTCCTGCATTCCTAATTCTCATTTACATGGATTTATACAACTTTTGTTTAAAGACAAAAAATCGCAAAGTTCAGGGTTAATTTACAAAAAATAATTTAATTTAATTGGAAAAACAATAAAGAAAATGTAGAATGTATAGAGTGGGCTTGAATTTAATAAATGTAGTATTTTCTTGGTGTCTTTTTACTTGGAGTAGATTATATCTTTACACGTTTGTACACGTTAACACGTTTGTAGATAGATAACGTATGAAAACAAAATAAAGGTGTTATGCATCTAATGGTTATTAAAAAATAAAACGAAAACTTCTTATTCCACAAAAATATGGAATG
Source organism: Araneus ventricosus (assembly GCA_013235015.1). NCBI lineage: Eukaryota > Metazoa > Arthropoda > Arachnida > Araneae > Araneidae > Araneus > Araneus ventricosus. Next base: position 275,390 of record BGPR01000474.1, read on the forward strand.
TTCCATCTATCCACCATGTTTTCATGAACAGAAGATTAAAGAAAGCAGTCACGAAAATTTAATAAACTTGTTTTGAATTAAAGAGAATCAATTCCACATCTAGAGTTGACAAACAATGAAAAAAAATTTACCACGCAATTCAGAACATATATTTTTTCTAACTTGATCCAAATAGTTACTTTCTTACGATTCAATTGGCTTCTATTTACTCTCAGATTAAAGAAAGCTCTCCTAACAACTTGAAAAACATGTTTTGAATTCAAGAAATCCTTACATGTTTTTTCAGAACTGAAGAAGAATATAAAAAATACTCCACGAAATTGGGAACTCGATTTTTTTAAAAAATTGGATCCAATAGCAGCTCTTTTCAGAATCAATTACCTTCCTTTTACAAAACTTACTACAAAAGCATTTTCAATTGTCGCTATATGTTTTTGAAAAATACCGCTGCTTTTGCCAAATACATTAACTTGTTTCTACTATTACATCCTTTTTATAGCAAAATATACATAATATTTTCTGGCTAAAAAGAAATAATTTTAACTTTCTGTAAGTTGTTAAGAGAGTCTAGTTTTGATTGTGATTTTAAAAATTGTAATCAGAAATGAATAAGTTTGAATAATTTTAAATAGGAAGTCATTTTCATGCACGATAATTTTACATTTTATTATTATTATTGAACAAATAGCGTAGCAATCGTTAAGGCTCATTGCTGCTAGGATTAAACGTTAACTCAAATTCAGTTTTCAAAAAAAAAAAAAAAAAGGTAGATGATATTATTGAAGCTTAATAAAATATGTTTATGTGCACAGATATTTAAAAATATAGATCTGGAATTATTTACATATTTCAATTATATCATTTTTTTCTTACAGTAAAAAGCATGCATGAAAATTCGAATTTATTTTAGTTTCATACACATTCTGGTTTGTTTTCCTATGCAAATTATTCTTATATACCGAAAGGATGCATTCATTTTCCTTTTTGTTTATTTGTAGGTTTATCCATATGACATATTAATAATCGAATACTTCCTTCGTGAAAAATCTTATTGAGGGTTATATTAATTATACCCAACTGTATTATAATAAAGTTCTGAACTTGGAATACAGGCTCATTTTTAATGAATAAACTGAAATCTATACCTTAAGTAATATAAAAGTTGGAAAGCTTATAAGTTATGCAGCCATTTAATTTGTGAACAGATGCAGCTATAGTTATACGAATGGTGTCTCCATATAGCAAAGTGAGTATGCGCAACAGAATGAAGTTACTCGCAGCGTCCCTAGTAGCGATATGGGACTGAGCTATAGTATCTTGAAAACGGTTAGAGATAGAGGGAAGAAAGTCAAGTAAAAATTGTTCAGCTTCGTAGATTTAGAATGAAATTATACTCCATGTGCATGAATAGCCTAGACCAGAGGTTCTCAACCTATGGTACGCGTACCCCTAGGGGTACGCAAAGGACCAGTTGGAGGTACACGAACTCAAAATTGGTAATGGCGGACACAAAACAACACAAGGGATTTAAAATGTTACAGAATTTTGGTTTCCCAAGTTCTTATGAAAAGTAAAAGTGAAAGTTGTGCATGTCCTAAGCCTGCCCGCAAATAAAGAAAAAAAAATAAAGCAAAAGGAAGTGCAATTTTTAGCTATCCTTATAAGTGGATGGGAAATTATTATTTCATTCGTTTTGACGTTGATTAGGTTAGGTTATATTAACGTCCCGTTTTGAAGCAACACGAGGGCTATTTAGGGACGGACCTCGTAATTTTGAACCGCGGTCAGATGACGAGAACGACACCTGAGCCGGCACCCCCCTCTCCAAACTTCCGCGCCACACCAACGGGAGGACGTTTGGCCACTACGTATGATTTAGCGTGCAACAGGCCCCATACACGGCGGATCTTCAGTGGAATCGGGTTTCGAACCTGCTACCCTCCGGTCCCTAGGTCGAGACCTTACCACTAGGCCACCGCTGCCTCGTTTTGACGTTGAACTAATACTATTGCAAAAATGAAATAAAATGTCAAATCAAAAATAAGTTCTGAAAATGCTGTTTATTCGAGCCATTTGACTCTTAAGCTTACCTTATTGTATTACCTAAGTTCTTAACATTATTGATAAAAACTTCTTTGCATAGATGGATGGTTGGAGGGAGGATATGGCAGTAGGGGGTACACAAAAATAAAAGGATTGATCAAGGGGTACGCGAAGGAAAAAAGGTTGGGGACACCTGGCCTAAGCGAAAAATACGAGTTGAAATTTGGGATATTCTCAACAATACTAGGCCGTGGTGGCCTAGTGGTAAAATCTCAGCCTCGGGGCCGGACGGTTTTTGGTACGAAACCCGATTCCACTGAAGATCTGCCTTCCATGTTAAATCATATTTAAGGGGCCAAACGCCCACTGGTGCGGCGCGGAAGTTTGCAGAGGGTGCGCCAGTTCAGGTGTAGTCCTAGTCATCTGACCGCGGTTCAAAATTACGAGGTCCACCCCAAAATAGCCTTCGTGTTGCTTCAAAACAGGTCGTTAATATAATTAGAACAAAGTAAACTCATTAATACTGGTGTTGATTTCGTTAAAGAGAAGTACCCAGCGCTCAAATAGCTCGTTCCGGCTGGAGCAGAAAACGCAAATCAGTCAAACTTAAATTCGCCCGTTTCGTTTATAATTTTCTCTATTTATGCATTAAGAGCTTCATTTGTCTTATTAAATCGATAACTGCGAACAACTTTTTAACTGGCTCTCTTTCTAATATCTCCAATAGTTTTCGACACAGAATCAGTAAAATCAGCACTCCGCCGCTAGACAGGTTGGAAGCGCTTATATTGTGAAACACATACAGTAAAACTTCGATTAACCGTCATTCGTCTAATCCTCAGTTTCTGTTATCCGTCATCGTCTGAAAAGTAAAAATTAACCAAGGCTTATAGTTTTACAATACATTTCGGCATATTACTACTTTTCTATTGAAGTTTATATTGATCGTTTTGTCAAATTAAATACAATATGTATGTATCATTCACTTTGAAAGAATTTTATTTTCGTCCCAAGCCAGCAGTGAAGTCACGTTGCTGTACGTATGTATTAAAACATTTCTGCTATGCGTCACAGCCCTGGTCCGGACGGGGACGGTTAATTGAAGTTAAACTGTACTCATTTTTCTATGTGTCGAAAGCGCTTTTATAATCATATCAAATTAGATTCACAAATTAAAGTGCTATAGGACCTTTAAAGCTTCCAATTTTTTAGGGTATTTTTCTGATTTTATTTAAAAGCTAAACCATTCTGAGCAATTTAAGGTACTGTTAATAGTTTAGAAGATATAGCCAAAAATTCTTCTCCATGCATAGAGACATGTTTGGTAAGTGATGTTTTAATGTTTATATCTCAAAACTACGTTTTCAGACCTTACTTGCAGGATTTTTAAAATATTGTTCATCGTATCACGTATCACTATGAAATTTTTCAGATATGTGTATACAAATACAATTAAGAAATCCATGCAAAATCAAAGCATTATGTGTTAGGTTCGTTTTCACTGTTTGGAATCTCACTTATAATTTTTTAGAAAAAGTTTTATCGTATTTTAACAGCATAAAAATTAATTAAAATATATCTGGATATTTCTCATATTGAAAGATTTTCTAGCTGCTTTATTTCGGAGAGAACTTTTTTGATGACATTTGTATACAATAGTTGGAATTTTTTTTTTTAATCCTGCGAAATCTACTTTCGACAACTTATACAGGATTGGCTACTTTATATATACATTTGTAATGCTTAAAATTGTTAAGCTAACTATAATAGACTAGGCCAATTTGGTTTGTCCGAATACATGGCATAATCTTACTGACAAGAATGTTCTATTTAGTCATTGATGGACCTGGTTTCCATGGACGCACCCATGCCTTCACTCAATTCAGGACTTTCGTAATAAATTCATATTTCATCTACTGTAAGAAATCGACGCCAATAAACCCTCTCTCTTTTGACTTTGAAGCAGCAGTTCACACGTTTTTTTTTTCAGATGCTATCTTTATTTGACTTCATATGGGGCCCAATTTCCTTGCTCTTGAACCATGCACATTGCATGTAGATGCCGCAAATTGCATGGTTGGGTAGCATTGATTTCAATAGACTTCTACATTTGTGTCTGGCGAGGTTTCTATCGCGTAATGTTTCCAAATTTGCATCTTTAATATTTTTATGATTTTTCCATGCTCTTTATCATGTGCATCGAAATAATTTTTTTAAAAATCGTCGGAACCACTCTCTCTAAATTGTATTTGATGGAGTATGTTTACAATAAATGCCCAAGCGGAAATTCTGAATTACTGCAACAATCCTCTATCAATAAAATTAAAGGTAACACTTCTCGTGAATTCTGATTGTTTGATACAAAATTTATAATGTTTAATGAGGTAAAATTTTTATTTACTTTTTAAGCAGATGCCACTGATTAAGTATTAAAATTTGTTGTCAAAAACAAGTGTTCCAGATTCAGCTGATTGCAAATATTACTCTAAAAACATTTATTCAAAAGAGGGGGAATCTTATGTATACATACAATATAAAAAATGAGCAAAAGAAAAATTTCACCATAACTAGGTAGAAGAACAGCTTAGTATAGCAGCTTGGTGGTTCTGTCTTTACAAAAGACATCATTGAAGAAAGAACAAAAGAGCAAAATCCATTCTATTCTAATGACCAGATGCAACATTTCTTTTGAATATTTGACCAAAAATTAAGGAACAAGAAAATTAAGCGATTGATTATGTATTTAACTGCAGACACAAATCTCAATTTGTTTATTATTATAGGTAATATAGAGGAAGTATTTAAAATCATTGATCAAGAATCTACTTATGTACGTAGAAAAATTAGAATTAAGGGAATTTCATTTAAAAAATGTCAGATTCGATCACATAATTCAGAACGTATGCGGATCTTTAGAACCTACAAATCATTCAGAGGCCATCGGAATGGTACTTTCTGTTGGGTACAGGTAATCCCACAGTTAAAAAATAAAAAAGACTCGATTTAGTTGCAAAAATATGATAATGAGTGTTTGGGAGGATAGATTGGTACAGGTAATTCAAAAAATAAATTCCATAATTCAAAAAAAAAGAAACCGATTTAATTGTAAAAATATGGTAATGAGTGTTTGGAAGGGATACATTTTTTGTCTCGTTTTCAGTCGTCATTAAATTAAATATAATTTAAAGATTCAACGATATGCTTAATTGAGCGTGTATTTATTAAACATCTGCTGTAACTAAATTTGTGCTATATCTTAATTCTTAGATATAGCACAAGAAGAATCATAAAAAATCATTTGAAAGAAATAACTCTATTACCCAAAAATACTACATAAGATATTTATTCTCACTGATTGTGGGAGGCCGCGGTGGCCTAGTGGTAAGATGTCGGCTTCGGTGCCGGAGGGTTCCAGGCCCGAAACCCGATTCCACTGAAGATTCGTCGTGTATTGGGCCTGTTGCATGTTAAATCAAACGTCCTCCCGCTGGTGTAGTGCACACAACCCACAATGACTCCGCCCGCCTTACTGGGCTTAAGGCATTAAAGAGCTAGAGGGATGCTGAAGTTTGGAAAGGGGGTGCCAGCTAAGGTGTCGTCCTCGTCATCTGACCGCGGTTCAAAATCGCGAGGTCCGTCCCAAAATAACCCTCGTGTTGCTTCAAAATGGGACGTTAATATAACTGAAACTAAACTAAACCCATTGATTGAAAGCATCTTTCACTTTGGTATTCGAAGAATATTCTCATAATCAATCATTTAACATATTTAAAGTATTGATTAATCTGCCCTTCAAATTTAACTTATTAATTGTTGACTATTTGATAAGATCTTTACTTGGGAATATCACAGATAATTATCACAATTCTTCTTACGTGCGAATAAAGCTCTCGCTATGAATATCTACGACAAAATTTTATTATGTTGGTTTTTCTTATGCAAATTCTCGGTTTAATTTTAGCCTGCTTATTTCTCTTAGGTAAATTTCAAGATTAATTTAAAACTCAATCGTCTGATTGAAGTTTCTTATCATTTGCTTAAAGAATATAATACCCATTCATTCAAAATTTCCCAAACTAAATCGAGTTAATTCTGAGATTTTTATCGCATTTAAGTGAAAAGAAATAGCCCAAAACATTTCTAAGACATGTTTCTTTCTGTTAATGTATAAAACTAACGGTCGATTTATATAAATAATAAAAATAAATACAATTTTTGAAAGCATGCCTTTCTTAGTGTACTAAAAAATAGAAAATATTTTTTATTACAAACATGGACGTCAAAACAAAATCACGAAGTCGTGAGGCACTAATAGAAATAATCTGTTTAGATTCGTTATATTTACGTCCTGTTTTGAAGCAGCATGGGGGCTATTTTGGGACGGACCTCGTAATCTTGAACGTGGTCAGATGACGAGGACGACACCTGAGCTGGAAACGCCCTTTCCAAACTTCCGCGTCACACCAACAGGAGGACAATTGACCCCCGACGGATTGAATGTGCACCAGGTCCGCTTACATAGTGGTGCTTCGGTGGAACCGGATCTCGAACTTGGAACCCTCAGGATGCCGAGACTACCACCGCGGCTCCTAAAAATACTCTGAGCACACATAAAAAATATATATTTAATTTTTAATGGATGTTTAGGAATTTACTTTCTTATGATATTCATTGTGGTTTAATGTCTTTATAGTATTATAAAGACATTAATCCACACCCCCCCCCCCGGGGGGGGGGGTGCGAGGTGCTTTTGACGTCCAGATTATACAGGGAAAAAATCTACTTTTATGTACACTAATAAAAATGCGTTTTTAAAAACTCTTGTTTTGCTATCGTCTTCTTTTACATCGTTAATATCTTTCATCATTTATTATTATAAACATTATGGAATCTTAAAATCAGTTTTTCTCAAATTCACTACCAGATGGCGTCACTCGTATGGTATCAAAATTTAATTCAAATTAATAGATTAACTGATAATTAAGCTTTGAAACTATTAAAATTTTGTATTATCACTGGGAACACGTAACTGTACAAAATTTCAAAATTATAATGCATCAAGAAGGTTGTTAAAAATAGATTACAAAATCCCATCTTTACAAACATGAAACAAATCAAGTTAAATAACAACATGTAAAAATACGATTATTTTACTTCATTGTCTAATCAAATACAGAAAGTAACAGAATATGGTAACAGTGCGTTATAGCATAGGGATTTTCTCAAATGCGCTACCAGATGGCGTCACTTCTATGCTATCAAAATTTAACTATGAGGTAATTCATTAATTTTGGATTAAGTTCTGGAACTCCAATTATATATTGTAAGGTCACTGGGAACACACAACTGTGCAAAATTTCAGATCTATAAGGCATCAAGAAGTGACTGAAAAATCGAATACAAAATACCATCCTTACAAACATGAAACAAATCAAGTTAAATAACAGCATGTAAAAATACGTATATCTGTCATTGTCTAATCAAATGTCGAAAGTAATAGAAAATGGTAATAGTTTGTTATACATCATTGGATTTTTTCTGAATATATCAGTTAGCGCTACTAAATTGATAGATTATAGTTCTTTAGAATGGGTTAGAAGCCCAATACCATTGGTGCAGAATATTTTTTGGGAATAATGTAGTTCTCTGAGAACGCAGATTCCCTCTTTGAATTATGTGGATTTAATAGAGAAGGATGTACATTAAGAGGAAGAGACTGTTAAAGCATGCATTGGTTCAATTTAAAAAATAAATTATTTTGCCATCACAAACATATTAAAAAGTAGTTATTTTCTCCGAAGTATGCATTTTTACTTTTTACACTTTCCCTACATTTTCTTCTCTTCTGATTTTTAAATCTTTTTAATTCTAAGACTCGATCTTCTACTTTTAAAAATTGTTTTAAATTCAATAGAATTATGACATTTTAATTGTGTCTCGGAAAATAGCAAACACATTTTTAAACATTAATCAATTTCTCTTTAATACTTTTTTAAATGCAAATTACTTTTTGAAATGCAATTTTAAATTATCTCAAAAGTGTCTAATAAATATAAGAAACTCTGAACTAAACATTTAAATAAATAATCAGTACTTAAGAATATATTTTTTATTCCATGCTATATTTGATAAACGTTTGTACGCAAATAGGTCTTAGAGTGAAAAATAATTGAAAATGCTTCTATATAGCAAAAACAACAGCATAGTCTAAAGATAAACAAGAGTTTCTTTGCATTTTATTTCTGGTACAAATTGCCAAATTTGGGACGCCAAAGTTTTCAAACCAAAATGTAGATTAAATACACCAATGCCATATTGACGGGTAAGAATAGCGGTTAGTTTTGGAGTAACACTGTAGCTATTAGAGACGTACGTTACAACGTGGCCGCGCTGGTCGTACAGCAGTCTCTTGATGAAATCGGGTTTCGAGCCAAGACCTGTCGGGTACGAAGCCGAAACTGTTTCTAGACCACAACCACTATTTTCTTGAACCTTGTATTTTGATGTTTGCCACTTTTTGCCTTGGTATTTTTTAATTTAATTTTTTTATCTCTTTTGCCCTTTATTTGGTGTTGCAAATTTTCTTGTTTACTTTTTGTATCGTTTTTTTCTGGGCTTCTACTGTTTCTTTGTTTCAAATATGTTGTGCCGTTTTCTTCTGTTTAAATTAATGTGAAATCTCTTTTTTATATTTGTTATCTGTAACTTCTACCATTTACTATGTGAGTATTTTCTTTATTTTTTAAATTTTTCTGTAGACTTCACATTTTTATTATCTTTTGTTCTTTTAATTGGCAACGTTTAAATTTCAAAACTTCAATATTTGATGTAAATTTTGTCTCCATTTTCACCATGTCTATCTGTCTGCTGGAATGTTCTCCTCCCAGAGAATCCCTGCATTCTAAAACCCTAAGTTTGAGTCGGCTCTCCTGGGTATTGAACGAATGATCCACCCTGCGCGGATTTCAGGAGAAAAGCCACTTATCTCAATTAGAATCATGGAAAAGTTAAGTTCCAAACTGGAATTTAAAAAGTTAAGGAAAAATTAAAGTTCTTAAGTTAGTGTTACATTGCTCAGCTTATCGTGCTCTTAAGATTTTCCTTCATAAATGACAGAGCTATGTTGCGTCCATATTTTCCGCATTAATTACTTAAAGCAAATTATCGCGACTCAAGTTAATAAAACTATCCGTCAATTTTTATTTCGACCTGCCTAAAATGAAATAAAACCATTCGTAGGTCTGCTTCCTTCTTTTATAAGGGCCACGATTACCTGAACTCGGTTTCGGAATCCGAGGCTTCCAAGGTCGAAATCGGAATCCAACAAAGATCCGTCTTGTATGTGATCGTGGCGGAAGTTAAATCTAATCTCAAAGATCAAACGTCCTCCTGTTTGTGTGACGTTTAAGTTTGGAGAGTGTGAACAAATTGAGGCGTCGTCCTTCTCATTTGACCACAGGTCAAAGTAATGAGTCCAAAATAGCCCTCGACTTACTTCAAAACGGGATGTTAATATAATTAATCTTAACTAAATTACCTTTCTGAATGTGATCTAAAAAATTAGAACTTCCCTTGATAGGCTAATAGGCTTTGACGAGTCAGACTCGTAGAAAGGATTATCATATGTTTAACCCTTTCCATGTCAGTGATGCCATTTGGTATTTACCTGAGTAAAGAGCTTGTCTAGTCCAGGTAGGACGGGCAGTGGCGTCTATGCTAGAGCCGAGGGTGGTTTGGTTTTTCGTTGCAGATTTCGAAACCCAGATAATTATTCGGTTTTCCGATAGGAATTTCTTGCAATCAGAGAAGCCTTGGATTTCGCCCTTCGTTTTGAAACTAACGACACCTATATTTTGACGGGCAGCAAAAGTTCAATCCAATACTTAAAAGATTGGCCGAAAATTTCAGAAAAAACCGGACAAGAAATTATTTCCAAAATTGTTTCACAGAAAAGCAGAGTTTGCATTCAATGGATTCCCTCCCATGTTGGAGTCCTCGGCAATGAGGTAGCGGACTTGCTTGCGAAAGAGGGAAGTACTCTTCCTTCTGCCGCCTCTGGTGAACTCTTCGCGTCCGAAATATTTTGTATCCACAGGGCTAAAGCAAATTCTACTTGGAAAGTCCCTCCCGCACACGAATGGTATGCTGGAAATCGTCCTGGTCTGTCTCTACAGTCCGAAGGTACAAGATCCGCACAGACTGCATTGGCCAGACTTTGTAGTGACCATATCTAAAGCTTGAAATTCGTCAACAAGGAAAAAACTTATTCCTCTTGCCCTTGTTCCTCTCCTGCTTCTCCTGCTCATGTCATTGACTGTATTGGCGCCTCTGCGAGGTAGCTGTGGAGTGAGGGGGAAAATGGACTTGTGGTACTGTTAGAGCGACATGGTATCATGGACCTGGTCTAGTATTTGGATCAGGGGGACATGAAACAACAACAACAACGAACTTTTCTATGCATTCCCGCTGTTAATTTAGACTGGAGAGGATTTGATGGAGCCTACATGGCAAGCATGATCTATTACGCAAATGAATAATGAAAAAAATTTGATTAATTAATTAATTAATCTGTAATAAATGAAAACTTTTAAATATGAAGTGTTTCTAAGTTGGGGTTTTTCAATTTTTAATTTTTTTTTACTAACAAATAATAATTTGAGACGGAAGGGATTAAACTTATAAGCTAATACATGAATTAATTCATAGTTACTATTATTCGCTACAAATTGTACTTATATAAGGTCAAATATACACTTCAATATTCTTATTAACCCTTTATAAGGCCGTGGTAAATATACTTACCACGAAATCCATTAATTTTTAAATGCATTTTTTAAGGTCTTGTCAATTTTTTCGATGAAGCAAAAACTGAGATGTTCCAATTTCTTTCCTCAAAACCTAAGGAAGTGTCTGGACTTGATAATTATTAATTAGCAAAATTAAATAACAAAAAATAATGTTCATTCAATAAGGTAAATGAATTTATTTTCTTAAATGAATCTCAATCCAAAAGCCATTTCACTATAACATTACTAGAAAAAAATGGCCATTTAAAGAGTTAACTTACATCGTTCAGCACGTGCATCATCTCTTTTTATTCATCATTTGTTTCACAAAGGGAAGAAAATGTAGAATGTACTGTTTATGTCTGGCGACTTTATTCTGCGGTGAATTTCTAAGAAGGGCCCGCACAGATTTTTCCAATGACTAATTGTAGTCCCCCAACCCAAAGGCTCGCCGACTACAATTTCAGAAATGAAATCGATGTCAGGGTTGAATGTCGCAACCTACCCGTCTTCGCATTTCGTCCGATTCTCGTAAGAAGGTAGGTGAAAAGTTTCGTTCTGGTTTTCACTCTCTTTCAACAATAGATTTTTTCCAACTTGATTAAATCTGCCATCGCTTTTAAATTCAAACTCAACCAATCAATTTCGTTCATTCAGAAAAAAGTGGTCTAAAGGTGTACCAAACTTTTTACCACCAAATGCTGGCATTTGTTAATTTGAATAAATTCGTTAGATAAATGCATGGTTTTGAAATTGCGCAAAACTTAACCACAATCCAATACCACCTTCATTTCAATAATTTCTGTCTAATTAGGTGACACTTTTTGTTTTGGAAATGGTCTGTAGTTTTGATACAGCTAACAGTTTCTAGAACACTCTTGAGAAGCTTAAGGATTCCGCGTAATTTTTGTATTTTACAATAAAGTCTATAAATGACTTAATCGTATAAAAAAATACATTATTTTGATGCACAAGTATGGCTCATCAAAATCTGTCAAGGTATTAATGCTCACTGACTTTGTAACTTGGAAACGTGGACAAATGAATACCACATCTGAGACACCATTCTTCATCCCTGATTTCCAAACCACACTAACCATTAATTCAATGACAGCTAAATCCTTTCAACTAGTATGAGACTGTTTCAGTTCCCATAAATTGATCTGTTGGGTTTACTAGTGTAAGAACCAGATACGACAATGCTGTGCCAAACACATGGAGAAAATTTGAGCTCCTATAGATTTAAAGTGCATCTACTTCATGCACATAGTAATTTCCGATGTAATTTAAACTTGATCTCACAACTTAAGACTTTGACAGTAAGGCATTGCAATAAAGACTCTACAGCTCTGAAAAAATGTTTACAGCCGCAAAGTTCCATTCCATTCTATTACGCCGAAGGATCGACTTAACCCAAGGGTTGGAGAGTCACTTGAAGGTTTCCCATAGATATATGGGAGGACTTTCAAGAGAAACTGGCACAAATTTGTGTTTTACTTCGAGGAAAATTTGGAAAAATATGAATGTCCAGCCCAACCATTGCGATTAATTCGTTGCTGAAAGCAAAACTAGTCTACTATTTTTTGAAACAACGCTGATTAAGAGCACGTCTAAACGATATATTCTGTAACCTTCTTCCTCAGCTATGCCATGCTTTAGGACACTAGGTCACTTCTGGGCGTTTACGAAATATGTTATTCTTAATTGTCAGTCTTTAGAAGTATGAATTTTGCACAACAAATTTAAATATATATTGACATTACATTAATCAGTCTATTGAATATAATAAATTGTTTGAGTATTAATATTACTCATCGTTCCCCAAATTCACATTCTTCAGTTTGAAAGTTTTTGATATTGAACTAACGTTTCTGATGCCATTTTGTGACACAACTATTCTTAAACTAATATAAAATAGCTTCAAGGGTCTTCAGTGTACGAGAACATGAATTCAAATCTTAAATATTGAAAATATCCAAACTAATTCAAGTACCAAATTAGAATGCATATAGACGCATTTCCGTAATGATTATCTATATGTTTAACACCTCGTTAATAGCACTCTGAAGTATAATAAGCTAGTTAATATTTTAAATCATTTACATAGAATTAAGGCATAAACTATTGTTTTCAGTTTAAAGAGTGGGATGTATCATTAAAGCATTTCATTAATCCAATATGAATCATTCAAAATATATAAAATATGCGTAAGCCTAATTAAATTTGAACATAATTAACGCATTTCCTTACACATTGTTGTCAAAAATATAACCAGCATGTGTTAATAAATGATTTTTATAGCTTAACTTTTATATTCTTCTCCGTAAGTATAACTTTCTCCATTGTTTATTTTTTGAAAATGTCTCTAAATAATCAAATAAATAATCATCCTCCGATAGACGATTTGCCTCTTAACTCTTCGGTAGTCGCAATGTATGTCGTGGATATAAAATCTATTCTATGATAAGTTCATCCGGTTTTGATAATTTTTCCTTCATAACTTTAATAATTAGTTCTCATGAGAAGTTAATTGAGCATTTTGTAAAAAATAATTTAATTGTAATGTGTTAAAAAAACTAGTAGATGCAGAATGCATGCGTATCTATAAGTTATTGCGACTAATGGAGGGTTAACGAAGCAAGTGCTTCTTTTGTATTAAATGACCATTATACGAAAAGCACGTTATACGAGCGTCCACAGCAAAAAAAAACCATTTTTTGAGTATTTTTCAATTGAAAGAAAAAGTAAATGAATATATTTTTAAGAAATTGGATTGACTACAGTGTGCTGGTGGTATAATATCGACTTCTTGGTTGAAGGATATATCTTCAGTTCACACGCCTTGCACATACCACTGGCTTATGTTAAACCTTTGAAAACCAAACATTTCTCACTTGTGATGGGTGTTCCAGTTATTCTTGAAACTCGTAAATAAATAACAGTTGTAAAAAGCTGTTATAAATAATGAATGAATATATGTTAAACGTTGTATAAGTAATGAATTGAATTAACGGAATCAAATATTTGCGATTTGAATCAGTTGCTTCGTTAAGATAAATCGCATCTTAAGCAAGCGATTCCGTCTCACAACGGACCATTATATCAAATGCAGATTACACTAGGGCCCATAGTGGAAAATAAACATCTTGTAAGGAGTATTCTATTTAAAGAATTATAAAATTAAAGTAATCGTATGTTACTTATGCTGGTAGTAATTAAATCGGCTTCTTCTTTGAAGGATAAGCCTTCAGTTCAGAGGTTGTCTGCCTGGTACGTACGGCTGGCTCGTGAAACCTGTGAAAACCAAAAATAAGATCTTATTTTTACTTTCGTTGAATTCCCACTTAAGGAGCCACCTCATATATGGCGATGAGAACCTGCCGTATAAATAAGCACAGTCTCGCTTCCCTGTGGGGTATAGTAATGATGTGGGATCGAATTACCTCCTACCGATGACGGGTCGTACCTCTGTCTGAGGAGTCGTCGCATGAGCCGCTCGTAATGAGGACTAGAATGCTGGGACCACAATCCCCGATTAAGTGTTGCGGCGACCAGGTCATTCATGTTCTTGCCCGCACGCCTAGACTAGTCGGGAGTAATTTCTGGTGGTTATACTTTTATTAATAGACTGTTAATTGAAAACCAACCAGATGCTGGGCTGAATTACTACTTTTTTCCTGGTACGTTTTTCATACCTAGAATGTTTAGTTTGTTGCTTCTTTTATCTTCATATTTTGTGGATATTTGAGTTTTTCTTGTATAATGAATAAAAATGTAATTTACCGCCTTTCTCATATCATTGCTTTAAGGTCAAAAATCTAAATAAATTTAGAATCGTACAAGTTTTGAACCCAACTTTATACTTGAGGTTTCTACTGTCTATCATTATTGAGGAACCCATTTTTCCTACTAATGATATTTAACCTCTAATGCCTATCTGACTCTACTTATGTTTTCAGATTAAAAATTCAATAAATATAAAAACAGGCGGATTTTAAACCCAAGTTTATAAGGTAAACTTTTAATGCCTACCCAGATTGAGAAGCCTATTTTTCCATTTATATTATTACTATGATATTTTAGCTCTATCGCCTGCCTGATTCTACTGGTGTTTTAAGGTTAAATAATTCAAAAAATGGAAAAAACATACTGATTTTAAACCCAGTTTTATGTACGAGGCTTTCCTTGCAGAGGATCCTATTTTATTAATATAGTTTCACCTCACATTTACGTCTTGCTTAAGCATTTTCTTGTCGTTTACAACACTTTTTGTTGATCCCCTCACATTTCTAAAGCATCTTTATCTATGTAAGCGGTTTCCCGTGATTTACATTCTGCACCCCCGGTTTGGACCACTATTCTTCTTGTCTCTCGAAAAGTGTAAAAGTAGTTTAATAATGTATAATGATACTTTACTTTTTGCACAACCCTGGCTAGTTGCTATAGCATATGCAATAAAATAAGTAACTTAAGCATATTAAACATATCTTTTAAGTTTTTTAATGAATTTAGCCTGCATAGAGTTGCATATTAACATCGAACAAGTTAGAAATGACATCAACTGTACTAATTATGTAAGCATTTAGCTTTAAATAAAATAGCAAATTACCTTCGATTAGTCAGGAAAGGGAATGTTTAACACTTTACATTAAGTTCGTTTCTTTCTCACAAAGAATTACCTGATGATTACAGACTACTCCGAAATAAACTGAGTGACAGATAAATTGCTTCAACTCTTTAAACTTTTATAAACTGTACTTGACATATGGAACATGAAAAATCTCAGAATTACATTCAAGTGCAGGATAATTATAATTAAAGTTGCGATTTCAAAATGCCGTAAAGTAAGAACGACCTGACATTTGGCTGGAATACACTTGAAGTAATGGAATTTTATTGGTAAAGGAAAACAATTACTGCAAATTTCACCGATAGTTAGTTCTGCGAGGGTCATTATAAAGACAGTTTACAAGGAAAAATCACTTTAGAGGGAAATGTCTCATACAAAATCGTCAAACTTGGGATTCTGTCAACCGAAGGAAAACAAAAATCTGTTAGGGGACAGTGATAGTTTGATTATAAGAAACAATCCTACATGTGAACAGCGAAAACATTCTTCATAACATCCCGTTAAGAAAAATGCAAGCTTAAGATCCCGAAAATAATGCCCTGAAACAAATATCTACAGCTTTCCCAGAAAAGATCAATATGCTGCCCAACGTTTTTCCTTCCCTGAAAAAATTCCATCGCTTCAAATATATTCAGGTCAAATACCAGGTCATTCTGACCAGTGGTTTTTAATTTACAGCATTTTAAATTCGAAACTTTAATTGAATTTTTGATTGCAGAAACCACATGAGTCAATAATGGACGAGTTTTCTGTTTTGTTTATTTACATTAAAATGCGGTAACTACGTAATTTCGGTGTAATGCTAAGTCAATGGAATCTTCAAAACGGAAGTCCAGGTCTTTAATGTAAACAAACAAAACAGAAAACTCGTCCATAACAAAATTCTGGAGCTTTGAAAAATAACTGATTACTTTTTTAAACAATGGTTATTTTTTTTACCTGGTAGATTTTATATGCCTATAATGGGACTTGACTCGTGGCATTTCTTCACTCATTATTTTCAAATACTCCTTTAGAATGTGAAAACAGATTAAAAGCAATTTTGAAAAAGAAAATTGACTCTTCTTTTATGCAATCAACAATTCAATTATAATCACTCTGTAGATTACTAAGCTTAAAATTTATACAGTGCCCATTCCAACAAACTGGCTCTCAGAGTAGCTCTCGGGCTGCCTAAATGGACCCCAAATATCGTGCTAATGAAAATCGCGGGTCAGGAAGTGCTGTCAGAAAAAATTAAGAGGTTAGCGGCGCAATTCTTTATCAGGCAACTTGCCAACGGAACTCAATCTCCCATTTATGGTCAAAATTGTAGACCAAGCATCAAATTAATTTAAAAAGATGAAGTATTGATGACTAATTTGTTTGCGGATCTGGACACTTCTACAGATCATATTATTGCCTTTCCTGATACCCTATTCTCTCGAAATAATGTTTGTGAAATTCACCTTTCAGATTTTAGTTTCCAAAATAAAGCTCATCCTGTTTTCCTGATCAAGGACCTCTTTGAAGAAGCTGTATCGAAAGAATTTTATGACTATCATATCATTGCTACGGACGCATCCAAATCACATTCTTTCACTTCTATCGCGGGTATCTCTAACCTGCAATCTTTTGTATATAGAATCCACCCCATCAATTCCATCTTTACGGCGGAAGCCTTGGCAATTTGTCAAGCCCTTGATGAACTTTCAGTCACAGATAAAAACTTATTATTGTTGACAGACAGCTATTCAGTTCTTCAAGCTTTAAAATGCCTTACAATCAAATCTCCAAAGGTCATTCACAGATTAGCTGGCAAAATTTTTGTTAGGAAAAATTTTAATCAAAAAATATGTTTGGTGTGGACCCCAGGGCATTCATTGATCCATTGGAATGAAAAGGCGGATTTACTCGCAAAAACCGTCACGGAGTCCCACCCATTAATAGAGTGGATTGCTTCTGAAGATATAATTTCTCATTTTCAGACAATTTCTCTTCAAAAAACGAATCATTCCTTTCAAAATAGCAAATATCAAGAATCTATTGGCGATATTCCCACCATGTTAACTCTTACTCCTTGGCTCAAAAATAGAAGAGAGGATATCATTATTGCACGACTTTTAACCCGGATGATTATTACTCCGGCACTATTGCATAGATTTGGTCTACACAATAACCCTCGTTGTCAACTTTGTAATCGTGACAATAACATTGAACACATTATTTTGTTCTGTTCCAAATACTCAAATCATAGGTCAATCCTATGTGCAAAACTTAGTTTTGATCTTCAATTGTGTTCATCTTTAAAAGCCCTTTTTCAAAACGCTGTTTCTGATAAACGGCATCTTAGGATTCTTCTTCAATCCCTGAA